>JAODAL010034371.1:0-44330 GCA_025379985.1 Phyllomedusa bahiana
AGGCAACTCTCTTGATTGTTCTTAAAAAGAGTACTTTTGGGTGGTGGCGCGGGTATACGTTAGCTGAGATTTGATTTTTTTGGGACTACTTGCATTCTGTTTTTTGTACTTACATATTAGGTCCTTTTCTGGTTTATTTTCTGTCCCCGTTAGTGTCCCCGTTTGTATTATTTTCCCCGGTTTGCTTTAGTTTTTTCCCTGTTCTCGGTGTGTTTTGTTCTTGAGTTCTCTTTGCGTCGTGATGCCCCAGGTATTCACCAAGCCCCCAACAAAGGGGTGGATTTGGGCTTGGGGAACCCCCCATTTTGCACCCCTTTTGGGAGCCGCTTTGGGGGTGACAGCAAAAGTCAAACGTGTACACAGGGGCAGGCAGAACATAACGGGTCACGGGCAAGAGTCAGGCAAAAAGTAGGCAAAAAGTCGTTGAAAGAAGTCCGAAGCAGAAGGTAAAACGGGAAAAACACTGAACAACCTATATTGAAACCCGGGGCAGGAACACAAAAAAACTGCCATGGGGAGGGGGAAGTGTTCTTAAAAATGGAGGAAGGGGAAGCCTTTGGGGTCATTGTGTGGCCCTTTAAATCCTAAAGAACCGGTGCCGGTGCCCTACGGGATGAGTAAGCGCCATGGAAAAAAGCCAGGAGGGGACAGGGGGGAGTTTTTGGGGGTTTTCCCAGCTATTCCATGGTATTGAAAAATAAAAACCATTAGAAATTACACCTTGCAAAATAAAAGCGCTCATATCTCTATGGAGATGGAAAATAGAAAATGTACGGCTCTTGGAAAACGCAGAGGGAAAAACAAACGTGACGACCCAAGAAAGAAACCTGCTCTGTCCTTAAGGGGTCAAAAGACTTTACTAAAATGCACAAAATCGGAATGTGAGCCCCTCTGCAGAACAGCTTGGTCGCAGTTCTATTGGATTTGCTGATTGCAGTTGATGGAAGCTCGTTCTGTGGATAAAATCTGTCCTAATCCCAAGACCTGACAAAAACCCTTATATTTATTTTGCAATAATGAATTCCAGGATGAATAAAAAAATGCACAACGGAAAGTGTGGCGCTGTCTCCTCGCCTGGACGTGTCCCGTATACATTGCACAAAGCAACCGCAGCCACGCTCCCGCCATCCGGGGAACATCATCACGTCAAGGGGAATTCTAAGTAAAATCAGTCAATTCTATAAGACGGAGGAAATTTCAGGATTGGTCATTTAGATGAACCAGCTGGAATAAAAACCAAGGTCATGCCTTATACATGGAGGTGAATCCAGACGGCGCCAGAGATACGTGTATCCATAGGGAAATAGATGAAGTGTAGCAGCTGCACTGGGATATATCTAAATCTGCAGCCGGTTACAGGGTCAATGTGGATACACGTATAACAAGCAAATGCAGAGAACAGTCCGCTCGACCTTGATGTCTGATATAAAAACATTAAAACAATTAGGCCCAGAACATAAATGATTATGTTTATAAAAATAAATATATACAGTGAAGGAAATAATTATTTGACCCCTTGCTGATTGGGGTGTAATTTTTCTACGGACAAAGACATGAACAGTTAAATTTTTTAAGGGGGGATTCATTTTAACATTGAGAATCGAATATCAAAATAAAATCCGAAAATCACATTTTTAAAAATTATATAAATTTATTTGCATTTGGGGAAGAAAAAAGTATTTGACCCCCAACCGGGCCATTAAGATTCTGGCCCAAGACCATTAACTCCTAATAAATTTTTTTACCTGCATTACGAAGCTGTCTTAAATAGTCCCTTTATAAAAGTCCCTTCCACAACTCAACAGTCAAAACCTAACCTCTACAACATGAGCAAGACCAAAGACTTTCTAAGGATGTCAGGAAGATTATAACCGCACAAAGCGGAATGGGCTACAAAGCCATAAGTGAGCCTGGGGGGGGAAGGAGACAACTGTTTGGGCTAATAGTAAGAAAATGGAAGAATCATTTGGGGCACCGCTTGCAAATCTCATCACGTGGGGTCTTCTTAATCATGAGGAAGGAGAAGACATCCTAAACCTACATGGGGGAACATGTTAATGATCTCAGGCAGCTGGGACCAAACCCCGCAGACACCAAGAAAACTATTCGTAACACAATTACCGCAATAATGGTTTTAAAATCCTGCAGTGCCGGCAGGTCCCCTGCTCAAGAAGGTGCATGTGCAGCCCGCCTGAAGTTTGCCAATGAACACCTGGAGTCTGGGAGTGATTTGGGATAAGGAGCCAGAGGTCGGATGAGACAAAAATTGAGCTCTTTGGCATTAACCTCAACTCTCCGTGTTTGTAGGCAAGAGAAATTCTGCCTATGAGCCAGAGAACACTCGTCCCCAACTGATCCAGCAATGGAGGGGGAACATTATGGAGAGCCACAACTGTTTAGGTCAAAAAACTCACATCTTTTGCCCATAGTAACCTATTGGGCAAAAAAGTGAGTTTTAGACCTAAACGGGATTCATACATACTCCAGATGACCCCTCATTTTATGGGGGTGCACAGGACTACTTACTTCAACCACATCAATGAGATGGATTGAGCATGGAACCGTAAAATCCTGAGTGGACGACCTCCTTACCTCTGCCAGACGGAGACATTAAAAATGTGTCGTGAGCTGATCTCTTCCAGCGAGACAAATGACCAAAACATACAGCAATGCCACAAAGTAAGGACTACAAAAGAAGCACATTTAAAGATCCAAGGAGTGCCTAGCCAGTCTCCAGACCTTAATCCCATAGAAAACTTATGGAGGGAATTGAGGCTCCCGAGTTGCCAAGCGACAGCCTCGAAAATCTTAGAATGATTTAGAGATGATCTCAAAGAAGAGTGGAGAAAATTCCCCTCCTTACATGTGCCGCAAACCTCATCATCAACTACAAAACGTCCCGACTGCTGTGCTGCCAACATAGGGATTTTGCCCCCCAAGTATTACGATCTTGTTTGACAGAGGTTCAACATACTAATTTCTCACACTGAAAATGGCAAAAAAATTTATATCTAAATACAAGTGGATTTTCTGGATTATATTTATGGATATTCTAATCTCTCAATGTTAAAATTAACCTCCCCTTAAAATTATAAACTGTTCTTGTCTTTGTCAGTGGGAAACGTACACAATCAGCAAGGGGTCAAATAACTATTTCCTTCACTGTACATCCTAGGAAAAGGCAGAAAGAAGCAGAGTATAAGAGGCAGGTGCAGGAGCTGAAGGGTGGGCCCCTGAATCAACTCCACTGGTGGGCCGCAGGGATCAACTCCACTGGTGGGCTCCAAGAATCATCTCTACTGGTGGACCCCAAGAATAATCTCCACTGGTGGCCCCAAGAATAATCTCCACTGGTGGCCCCAAGGATCACTCCACTGGGGACCCCAAGAAATCATCTCCACTGGTGACCCCCAAGAATAAATCTCCACGGGTGGCCCCAAGAATCAAATCCATTGATGGGCCCCAAGAATCAACTCCAACGGGTGGACCCCAAAGGGAATCATCTCCACTAGTGGCTCCAAGAATCACCTCCACGGGTGGACCCCAAGAATCAACTCCACCAGTGGGCCCCAAGAATCAACTCCACTGGTGGACCCCAAGAATCATCTCCACTAGTGGCTCCAAGAATCACCTCCACTGGTGGACCCCAAGAATCAACTCCACTGATGGCCTCAAGAATCACCTCCACTGGTGGACCCCAAGAATCATCTCCACTGATGGGCCCCAAGAATCAACTCCACTGGTGGACCCCAAGAATCATCACCACTGGTGGCCTCAAGAATCAAATCCACTGGTGGCCCCAAGAATCAAATCCACTGGTGGACCCCAAGAATCATCTCCACTGGTGGCCCCAGGAATCAACTCCACTGGTGGCCCCAAGAATAAACTCCACTGGTGGCCCCAAGAATCAACTCCACTGGTGGACCCCAAGAACATCTCCACGGGTGGGCCCCCAAAAATCAACCCCCAGTGGGGGGCCCCAAAAAATCAACTCCAGTGGTGGGCCCCAAGAATCAACCCCAATGATTGGCCCCAAGAATCAACTCCACAGGAGGACCCCAAGAATCATCCCCACTGGTGGGCCCCAAGAATCCTCTCCAATAGTGGGCCCCAAGGATCAACTCCACTGGTGGGGCCCCAAGAATCATCTCCACTGGTGGGCCCCAAGAATCCTCTCCAATAGTGGGCCCCAAGGATCATCTCCACTGGTGGCCCCAGGAATCAACTCCACTGGTGGCCCCAAGAATCACCTCCACTGGTGGCCCCTAGAAGCAACTCTCCTGGTTGGCCCTAGGCACCCCAGTCTGAGAGTGCTCATACCTACATGCAGGTATACACACATGGATATAAAATATATAGATATACATGCATACATACCTATATATACAAATCGAAATATACATGGATGTAGACATAGAGGGCCTTATGTATGAAAATTGTCTAGCAGTAAGACTGTCTTTGTTTCCGATAGCAACCAATAAGAGCCCATAGCAACCCCAATCAGCCCCCTTTGCAACCCAATCAAGCCCATACAACCAATCAGGCCCCCAGAACCAATCAGAGCCCATACAAAAATCAGAGCCAATAGCAACCCGATCAAGTTTATAGCAACCAAATCAAGTTTATGAAAAACCGTCGGGACGGGGCCGGACATGGGGGCGCAGCCCTAAGGGGGAGGCCCCACAGCCCCCGCGCGCCGTGGGGAGCGGGAGGTGGTGGGGGGCGGGAGACCCCCTTCGAAATGGGAGGGGCCGGCATATAAAACCCCGGAAACGGGCGAGTGCGATACACGCAGGATGAAAAAAATTTCTTTGAGGCTCTTTTTGGTATCCCGGATTGCCTTTACAATGGGGAATTTTTTTGAATGTTGGGACTCCCGCGCAGCTTCTTGTGGCGGGGGGAGGGGGCCCCGGCCGGCTGGAGGAGCAGGTTTGGGGCGTGTGGGGGGGGATGCCCCGGGTTTCGGCATCCGTTCCCCCAGACGGGGCTCGGGGCCCGGGGCTCAGGCGAGGCCCCGTACGCGCCCCCCGGGAACGCCTGAGCCCTGTGCTACCCCCCAGGGCCCGTTCCGTCGTAGCCCCCCCGGGGCCCCTCCGGCCCGGGACGCCCCGGTCCCCCCGGTCGTTCGCGGAGGGCCGGCTTGGGAACCCCACCAAAACGGGGGGCCCGCGGGGCGGACAGGCCCCGCCTTCAGCTCTGCGGGTGGCGTGGGTTGCGGTCCACTTGTTGGATCCCGGGAGGGGGGGGGGGTTCCCCTGGCGTGAACCGGCGGGGGGGCTGCCAAGAGCTCGCAAAAGTCCGGCCGTGCGGAGCCCAAAAGGAAGCGGGGGGGTCGAGAGGATTTCGTCGAGGGATGGGGGGGCCGGAGCTGAGGGGGCAATGCCAATGGGCGAGTAGGGGGACCCCTTGGGGTCTCCCCCGGGGGGCGACACGGCAGCGTGCGGTCAGAGGTGCCTGGCCCCAGGATCGGCGACGGGGGAGTCGAATCGTGGCGCACCCAAAGAACGGGGCCGGGACTTCAGGATGGGCAGCGGGGGGCGGGTTTCACGGGGCCCCTGAACCGGGTGATTTCCATTCTATGTGTTTTTTGTCACCCCCCCGGGACAGGCGTCGCAGGCAATTGCGGAGGGGTCAGGGCCTTTTGGGTGGGGGCTCGCATTCGGAATTAGCGGGGAGTTTGCATGAATTTTTAACGCGTTTCCCGGGTTTTTCCCGGGTGGAGGACAGGCGTCACCGTTTTTCGCGTGGGGCCCAAGCGAAAACCCCTTTTCGTTGGGTACAGTGGTCCCCCCCAATGGGGGTAAGGGGGTTTGGTAGGTGGGTAGATAAAGTAGTGGGAAAAGGGTACGGTTCAAACCGAAAAGGATACTGTGGATAGGGTCGTCTAATACAGGCCAAAGGGGGGTTTATTTGCTTTGGGGGCCCAAGGCGCTCATTTAAAAAAGGAGGTAAAAAAAAAAAACGGGAATGGAATTTTCGAAATATTTTCGCTTTCCCCATTGAAAAATTTAAATTTAGCAAAAGGAAGCGGGATGAGAAAAGAAGAGGGGAGGAGAAGGAATGGGGTTGTTTCCCGGGAAACTTTCAGAATTGGCTTCAGGTTTTTTGCCATCCTGGAAAGGTGTTGGCAAAAATCCCCAAGCACTTTTCACTTTTTTTTGTTATTTGGACCCATAGGAGGGCACAGGAGTTTATGGGGACAAGCTTGGTTCTTTATGACGAGCAATTTAACAGGGGGAAGGCGGTAAAGGCCATCAATCCAGGGGACAAAAAAAGCCCTTTGGGTTATGGTTAGGAAAAGGCTCCACTCGATGGCCACCCTTTCGGGGGACCTGGAGGTTCGGGCCCGCAGGGGGTCCGGGTTTTTGGGAGGGGGGTCCCAGTGGGATTAAGGCCGGGGTTCTGCGGCAATTTAACGAGAATTCAATGTAGATTTGGGAACTGCCGTTTCCCAAAAAAGCTGCTCGTGTGCACGCTGCCTTCACGGTGCGGCCGGTGTTTCGCAAGGGAAAAGGGGAAAAGGGGTCTGGCCCAAAAAAAGGGGGTGCCGGTGAATTTCCGGAGGAGCCGTCCCTAAGTGGTACCAGGATAGGAAGGCGCGCAGTTGTTAGGCTGGGTTTCCGCAAAGGTTTTGCATCCCACGCCTGCCACGAGATACCCTTCAAAATTTAAAAAATTTACGCGGCATTGCAACCCAGGGTGGTAGGGAAAAAATTGAAAAAAGGGGGTGTTATTGGGTAGGATGGGGGGGGGTCCTTTTTAAAGCCCGGGGGCGTTTCCGGACTGGGGGTTTTCTCTTGGGTGTGGTCCCAAAAAGGAACCCCTAAATTTGGGTTTGATCCAAATTTGTTTTTTCCAAAAGGGCTTTTGGGTAAATGAGGGATCGACCCGAATTGGGTGGGTGGTTTAAACCTTTTTGACCGCGCTTCGTTGGGTTAGGGGGAGGTCGGGGTGCCATGTTGGAAAAAAAGGGATATTGTCCGCTTTCCGGTTGTTCCCCGGTGCACCCTGAGATGCTCGGTCGGGGTTTTAGGGGGAAAGGGGTCGTTTTTTAAGACCCGGGTTTTCCCGATGGGATGTTCAATATCATGCTTTATTTTTGAAGTTTCATTCCTTTTTAGAATGGGGGGGTGCGAGATTTTTTCGGTACTCAGTTTTCCCCTTTATTTAGAACGATTTCCCTTTGCTTTGGCCCCAGGGACTCAGAGGTTTGCGGTGCTGTTGGACAAGCAAGGGTGGCAATCATTCGGGGCCCCATTGCCCCGAAAAAAAAAGGGTCCCTCCACTCCTTTAATTTCTTGGGGGATACGGATTGACTCGGTCCGTATGGAATTAGCCCCCCAGAGGACAAAGGAAGTAGGGAAAAATTTGGGGGTGTGGGCGTGTAAAAAAGTACGCCAAGGAACTTCAATTTTTTTGGGGCAACTGAATTTTGTTTGCCGATTATACCTAGGGGAGGGTTTTCTCACGACGTTTTGGGAGGGGCGCGGCGGGAGTTTTTAGGGTATCATTTTATCCGATTGAAGGCAGGCTGAGGGAGGGATTGCGGGGGCTGGCACTCCTTTTTGTGTCAATACAATGGGGGTTCCCTTATCTTGGATAGGGGATATCCAATGCTGATTGAGGTGTTCACGATGCGGGGGGAGTGTTGGGTTCGGAGCTTTTTGTGGGGGAAGGTGGCGGAAGAGGGCCTGAGGGATGGTCGGAAGCAGGATTGGGGAAAATTGCCCCCTTGATTGTTCCCTATTGTTTTGGCATTTGAACCCCTTTGGGGTATCGGTTTAGGAACAAAAAGGTACGTTTTCATTGGCAATTTGGGGTTGTGGGCCATTAATTCTCTGTCCCTTCTTGCCCCCGGTTTTTTGTCTATTAGTCGGTTTTTGGTTGCGGTGCCCCGGAATTTTTGCATGGGGGGGTGTGGGATTTCCGGAGGGCAAGAACAGCTTGGCTATCTCTGTCTCGCTTTCAGTTGGAACGTTTTCGGGAGCTGGGCCCGGAACTGCGTCGGGTTGGATTGGGTCCCCCAAAAATTGTGGACAGTGGTTTTATTAAACCCCAATCGGCTTTTTGTTTCACTAACCCAAAGGAAGTGGGAAATATTCGCATATTGGGCCTGGGGGCAAGGGGGGAAATTTTAGGGCCCCTGGGTTTTCCCGGGGAAAAGGACCGGATTATTTTGTTTCTTAGGGGATGTGGGTTTTGAAGGGTGGTCGGGCTCCAAAGGTCACCGATTTTTTTTTCAGCTTTTGGCCTTTGGTTTTAAAACAAGGGGTATAACTGATGTGATAAGGGTTTTTTTGGGAGTGCAGGCTCTGAAGATTTGAGACGGGTTCCAAAAAGCGAAATCGTGCCCGGGTTTTTTTTAAACTTTTGAAAAAGGGCCCAAGTCCGGGGTTTTTTTATCGGTTTTTGAGGGGAGTCTTTTTTCGTCTGGTTTTGCGTTAGCCTTTTTTTTGGGGGCCTTGGCCCTAGGGGAGTAGGGGTTAAGTTGGGAATAGCCGGGGGGTTACAAGGTGAGGACGGGGCAAAGGGGTAGGGGGGGCTTGTGGGGCAAAAAAGGGGGTCCAAGCGGATCAAGCAGGTAGGGGGAAGTGTTTGCAATTGGGGGGAGTTACAGGGGCCGATTTTTCCCCGTTAGGGGCTATAGGAATTGGGGGGGGGCGAGGGGGTTTGCGGGACCTTTCTGGTGCAGAAATGGTAGGTACTGTCTCGATTCCCAATTTTACAGCGGTATTTGACTTGTTTAAAAGGGCTCGGGGTTTAGTCCGGTCGTTTGCACCCATTATTTCCCGGGCCGGGAGCGAACAGAAGCAGCGGGGGGGGGATTGACCCGGGGCGTCCCCAAAAATCGGCGTGGGATGGACCCCTTAAGATTGTATAACGCCCACATTTTGGTCCCAATACCATGAGGGGAGGGAGTGGAGGGTGGCAGAAGGGGGGCGGGGGGCAGTTGTGGCGGTTAATACTAAAGCATTTTGTGTTTCCTGTTACCTCCCCCCCCCTCCCCCCTCCCCCTTCCTTTTTTTCCCTTCCAGGGCAAAGTTAATTTGATAGTCGGGCATTCATAGTACTTTCATTACACATACACAGAAATTACACACCCAACAACCTAACAATGCATTTTTCGGGTAGAGGGTGTACCCCCGGTGTTTGTGGGGGAGCGCGTACCCCCTGGGGTTTGATGAGGGGGGCGCTGTCTCCCTGGTGTTGTGTGAGGGGGGCGCGTACCCCTGGTGTTTATGAGGGGGGCGCTGGTACTCTCTGTTGTTGTGAAAGGGGGGCACTGTACTCCCCTGGTGTTGTGATGAGGGGGGCAACTGTAACTCTCTGTTTGTGATGAGGGGGGCACTGTACCCCTGGTGTGTTATTGAGGGTTGAGCTGTAACCCCCTGGTGTTGTGATGAGGGGGGCGCTGTACCCACAGGTGTTTGAGATGGGGGGGCTGTACCCTCTTGTGGTTGTTGATGGGGGTCGCTGTACTCTCTTTGTTGTATGAGGAGGGCGCTGTAACCCTCTTGGTAGTTGTGATGGAGGGGTGCTCAAATTACTACCCTGGTGTTGTGATGAGGGGAGCGCTGTACTCCCCTGGTTAAGTGATGAGGGTGGGTCGCTGTACGCCCAGGTTTGTGATTGAGGGGGGCACTGTACTCTCTGGTAGAGTTTTTTATAGGGGGCGCTGTACCCCTGGTGATGTGATGAGGGGGCGCTAGTAGCTCCCTGGTGATGTGATGAGGGGAGCGCTGTACCCTCTGTTGTTGTGATGAGGGGTGGCGCAGCGTATCCCCTCTGGTGGAATGAGGATGAGTGGGGGCGCGTACCCACTGGTGTTTTGTGATGAGGGGGGCGCTGTACCCCCTGGTGTTGTGATGAGGGGAGCGCTGTACCCCAGTTGTGTGATGAGGGGGGCGCATGATACCCTGGTGTTGTGATAGGGGGGCGCTGTACCCCCTGGTGTGTGAATGAGGGGGAGCGCTGTACCCCTGGTGTTGTGATGATGGGGGCGCTGTACCCTCTGGTGGTTGTGATGAGGTAGGGGGGGGCGCTGTACCCCCTGGTGTTGTGATGATGGGGGCGCTGTACCCTCTGTGTTGTGATGAGGGGGCACTGTACCGCTGGTGTTGTGATTAGGGGTCGCTGTACCCCCTGGTGTGGTATATGGGGGCGCTGTACCCTCCCTGGTGTTGTGAGGAGGGGGGCGCTGGTAAACCCCTGGTGTTGTGATGAGGGGGTGCTGTACCCCTATGGTGTTTGATGAGGGGGGGGCGCTGTACCCGCGGGTGTTGTGATGAGGGGGTCGCTGTACCCCTGGTGTTTGTGATGAGGGTGAGCGCTGTACCCTCTGTGGTGAATTGTGATTGAGGGGGGCACTGTACTCCCTGGTGTTGTGATGAGGGAGCGTCTGTATCTCCCTGAGTTTGTTATGAGGGTGGCGCTGTACTCCCTGGTGTTGTGATGAGGGGGCGCTGTACTCCCTGGTGTTGTGATGAGGGGAGCGCTGTACCCCCTGGTGTTGTGATGAGGGGGGCGCTGTACCCTCTGGTGTTGTGATGAGGGGGGTACTGTACCCCCTGGTGTTGTGATGAGGGGAGCGCTGTACCCCTTGGTGTTGTGATGAGGGAGAGCTGTACCCCATGGTGTTGTCAAGAGGGAGAGCTCAACTACCAGGTGTTGTGATGAGGGGAGCACTGTACCCTCTGGTGTTGTGATGAGGGAGAGCTGTACTTCCTGGTGTTGTGGTGAGGGGAGCGCTGTACCCTCTGGTGTTGTGATGAGTGGGACGCTGTACCCCCTGGTGTTGTGATGAGGGGGGCGCTGTACTCCCGGGTGTTGTGATGAGGGGAGCACTGTACTCCCGGGTGTTGTGATGAGGGGGCGCTGTACCCCCTGGTGTTGTGATGAGGGGGGCGCTGTACTCTCTGGTGTTGTGATGAGGGGGCGCTGTACCCCCGGTGTTGTGATGAGGGGAGCGCTGTACTCTCTGGTGTTGTGTTGAGTGGGGTGCTGTACACTTTGGTGTGGTGTTGAGGGGTGTGCTGTACCCTCTGGTGTTGTGATGAGGGGAGCGCTGTACCCCCTGGTGTTGTGATGAAGGGAGCGCTGTACCCCCTGGTGTTGTGATGATGGGGGCGCTGTACCCTCTGGTGTTGTGATGAGGGGAGCGCTGTACCCCCTGGTGTTGTGATGAGGGGGGCGCTGTACCCCCTGGTGTTGTGATGAGGGGAGCGCTGTACCACCTGGTGTTGTGATGAGGGGAGCACTGTACCCCCGGGTGTTGTGATGAGGGGAGCGCTGTACTCTCTGGTGTTGTGATGAGGGGGGAGCTGTACCCTCTGGTGTTGTGATGAGGGGGAGTCTGTTTCCCTCTGGTGCTGTGATGGGGGGGCGCTGTACCCCCTGGTGTTGTGATGAGGGGAGCGCTGTACTCCCTGTTGTTGTGATGCGGGGAGCGCTGTACCACCTGGTGTTGTGATGAGGGGAGCGCTGTACCCCCTGGTGTTGTGATGAGGGGAGCGCTGTACCACCTGGTGTTGTGATGAGGGGAGCGCTGTACTCTCTGGTGTTGTGATGAGGGGGGTGCTGTACTCTCTGGTGTTGTGATGAGGGGAGCGCTGTACCCTCTGGTGTTGTGATGAGGGGAGCGCTGTACCCCCTGGTGTTGTGATGAGGGGGGCGCTGTACCCTCTGGTGTTGTGATGAGGGGGGCGCTGTACTCTCTGGTGTTGTGATGAGGGGGGCGCTGTACCCCCTGGTGTTGTGATGAGGGGGGCGCTGTACTCTCTGGTGTTGTGATGAGGGGGGCGCTGTACTCCCTGGTGTTGTGATGAGGGGAGCGCTGTACTCCCTGGTGTTGTGATGAGGGGGGCGCTGTACCCTCTGGTGTTGTGATGAGGGGGGCGCTGTACCCTCTGGTGTTGTGATGAGGGGAGCGCTGTACTCCCTGGTGTTGTGATGAGGGGAGCGCTGTACCCTCTGGTGTTGTGATGAGGGGGGCGCTGTACTCCCTGGTGTTGTGATGAGGGGAGCGCTGTACTCCCTGGTGTTGTGATGAGGGGGGTGCTGTACTCCCTGGTGTTGTGATGAGGGGAGCGCTGTACTCCCTGGTGTTGTGAAGAGGGGAGCGCTGTACTTCCTGGTGTTGTGATGAGGGGGGCGCTGTACTCTCTGGTGTTGTGATGAGGGGTGCGCTGTACCCCCTGGTGTTGTGATGAGGGGGGCGCTGTACTCTCTGGTGTTGTGATGAGGGGGGCGCTGTACCCCCTGGTGTTGTGATGAGGGGGGCGCTGTACTCCCTGGTGTTGTGATGAGGGGAGCGCTGTACCCCCTGGTGTTGTGATGAGGGGAGCGCTGTACTCTCTGGTGTTGTGATGAGGGGGCGCTGTACCCCCTGGTGCTGTGATGAGGGGAGCACTGTACCCCCTGGTGTTGTGATGAGGGGAGCGCTGTACCCCCTGGTGTTGTGATGAGGGGAGCGCTGTACTCCCGGGTGTTGTGATGAGGGGAGCGCTGTACTCCCTGGTGTTGTGATGAGGGGAGCGCTGTACCTCTGGTGTTGTGATGAGGGGAGTGCTGTAACTCTGGTGTTGTGATGAGGGGGGCGCTGTACCCCCTGGTGTTGTGATGAGGGGGGCGCTGTACTCTCTGGTGTTGTGATGAGGGGGGCGCTGTACCCTCTGGTGTTGTGATGAGGGGGCACTGTACGCCCTGGTGTTGTGATGAGGGGAGCGCTGTACCCTCTGGTGTTGTGATGAGGGGGGCGCTGTACTCCCTGGTGTTGTGATGAGGAGGGCGCTGTACCCCCTGGTGTTGTGATGAGGGGAGCGCTCTACCCCCTGGTGTTGTGATGAGGGGGCGCTGTACCCCCTGGTGTTGTGATGAGGGGAGCGCTGTAGCCCCTGGTGTTGTGCTGAGGGGAGCGCTGTACCCCCCGGTGTTGTGTTGAGGGGGGCGCTGTACCCCTGGTGTTGTGATGAGGGGAGCGCTGTACCCTCTGGTGTTGTGATGAGGGGAGCGCTGTACCCTCTGGTGTTGTGATGAGGGGTGCGCTGTACCCCGTGGTGTTGTGATCTGGGGGGCTGTGTACCCCCTGGTGTTGTGAAGTGGGGTGCTGTAGACTCGGGTGTGGTGATGGGGGGGGCGCTGTACCCCTGGTGTTGTGATGAGGGGAGCGCTGTACCCCTGGTGTTGTGATGAGGGGGGCGCTGTACCCTCCGGTGTTGTGATGAGGGGAGCTGTACCCCTGGTGTTGTGATGAGGGGAGCGCTGTACCCCTGGTGTTGTGATGAGGGGGCGCTGTCCCCCCGGGTGTTGTGATGAGGGGGGCACTGTACCCCCTGGTGTTGTGATGAGGGGAGCTGTACCCTCTGGTGTTGTGATGAGGGGAGCGCTGTACCCCCTGGTGTTGTGATGAGGGGGGCACTGTACCCCCTGGTGTTGTGATGAGGGGAGCTGTACCCTCTGGTGTTGTGATGAGGGGAGTGCTGTACTCCCTGGTGTTGTGATGAGGGGAGCGCTGTACTCTCTGGTGTTGTGATGAGGAGGGCGCTATACTCCCTGGTGTTGTGATGAGGGGGGCGCTGTACTCCCTGGTGTTGTGATGAGGGGGGCGCTGTACCCTCTGGTGTTGTGATGAGGGGAGCGCTGTACCCCCTGGTGTTGTGATGAGGGGAGCGCTGTACTCTCTGGTGTTGTGATGAGGGGTGCGCTTTTACTCCAGGTGTTGGATGAGGGGGCGCTGTAACCTCTGGTGTTGTGATGAGGGGAGTGCTGTAACCCCCTTGGGGTGTTGTGATGAGGGGTGCGCTGTACCCTCTGGTGTTGTGATGAGGGGAGCGCTGTACCCCCTGGTGTTGTGATGAGGGGGGCGCTGTACTCCCTGGTGTTGTGATGACGGCAGCGCTGTACTCCCTGGTGTTGTTTATGAGGGGGCGCTGTACCCCTTGGTGTGTGAATGAGGGGGCGCTGTACCCTCTGGTGTTGTGATGAGGGGCGCTGTATTTCCCTCTGGTGTTGTGATGAGGGGGCGCCCGTACCCTTCTGGGGTTGTATGAGGGGGGCGCTTACTCCCTGGTGTTGTGATGAGGGGGGCGCTGTACCCCTGGTGTTGTGATGAGGGGGGCGCTGTACCCCCTGGTGTTGTGATGAGGGGGGCGCTGTACTCCCTGGTGTTGTGGTGAGGTGGGCGCTGTACCCCCTGGTGTTCAAGGTTCATACATTATAGGTGGATTTGCTCTTTAACCAACACTTAACAGCAGAACTGGTCAAAAGTCTAAAACTTTTTTCCTTTTTTTCCTGCCCGGCCGTGACGCAGCCATCAGCCGGGTCGCTCGTCAGGCCTGTGAGTAGCGCGTGTGGCAGGTCATTACCCGGACGCGTCCTGGAGAGGAGGAGATTCAGCATAATCTGCACTCAGACATTTATAGATGCCCGGCCAGATCCAGAGAGCTGGCACACCGCACAATAGCTGGTACCGGCTAAAAATAGTGCCGCCCGCCCTCTCCAAACAATGAACAGACTGCGGAAACATTAGGGGACGTTGGGCTGTCGTCCTCCCAGCAACCAAAAAATGCGGAGGATCACTCTGTGCAAGACCCCGCGGCCGGGGACCCTGAACCCAACAGGGCCCCTCTCCTTCTAGAGCAAAATGACTGTCCATATATACAGGACAGGAGAAGTGGTACTGTGCAGTGTCCATATATACAGGACAGGAGAAGTGGTACTGTGCAGTATCCATATATACAGAACAAGAGAAGTGGTAATGTGCAGGGTCCATACATACAGGACAGGAGAAGTGGTACTGTGCAGTGTAAATATATATAGGACAGGAGAAGTGGTACTGTGCAGTGGTATATACAGGATAGGAGAAGTGGTACTGGAGAAGTGGTACTGTGCAGTGGACATATATATAGGACAGGAGCAGTTGTACTGTGCAGTGCTCATATATACAGAACAGAAGAAGTTATACTGTGCAGTGTCTATATATACAGGACAGGAGAAGTGATACTGTGCATGGAGGCCCAGATAGACCAGTTAGAGTTACACCAAGATCTGAGAATAAGAGAAGTGGTACTGTGCAATATAAATATATACAGGACAAGAGAAGTGGTACTGTGCAGATACAGGAGAAAGACAGCGTTTGTACTGTGCACTGTCCAGGTAAAATAGCTATCTATAGAACTAGTGGGAATTGTTACTGTGCATTGTCCTTTTATAAAGGAAAAGAGAAGTGATACTGGGTAGTGTCCATTTATAAAGGGCAAGAGAAGTGATACTGGGCAGTGTCCATTTATAAAGGACAAGAGAAGTGATACTGTGCAGTGTCCATACATACAGGACAGGAGAAGTTATACTGTGCAGTGCTCATATATACAGGACAGAAGAAGTTATACTGTGCAGTGCTCATACATACAGGACTGGAGAAGTTATACTGTGCAGTGTCTATATATACAGGACAAGAGAAGTGATACTGTGCATAGAGGACCAGACAGAAGAGTTAGAGTTACACCAAGAGCTGAGAATAAGAGAAGTGGTACTGTGCAATATAAATATATACAGAACAAGAGAAGTTGTACTGTGCAGATACAGGACAAAGACAGCGTTTGTACTGTGCACTGTCCAGGTAAAATAGCTATCTATAGAACTAGTGGGAAGTGGTACTGTGCATTGTCCTTTTATAAAGGACAAGAGAAGTGATACTGGGTAGTGTCCATTTATAAAGGACAAGAGAAGTTATACTGGGCAGTGTCCATTTATAAAAGACAAGAGAAGTGATACTGTGCAGTGTCCATACATACAGAGCAAGAGAAGTTATACTGTGCAGTGTCCATGTATACAGGACAGGAAAAGTAGTACTAAGAAGATATAGGACAAATACAGTGTACTGTTCAGGTAGAATAGCGGTACTAATAGTGGTACTGTGCTTTGTCCTTATATACAGGACAGGAGAAGTGGTACTGTGCAGTATTCATGTATACAGGGCAAGCGAAGTGGCACTGTGCAGATATAAGACAAGGACAGCGTATGTACTGTGCACTGTCCAGGTTGAATAACTTTAGAATTAATGCGAAGTGGTACTGTGTACTGTCCATGTATATAGAACAGAAGTGGTACTGTGCATTGTCCATACATACAGAACAAGAGAAATGGTACTGTGCAGATACAGGACAATGGCAGCGTGTGTACTGAGCACTGTCCAGGTAGAATAACTTTAGAACTAGTGTGAAGTGGTACTGTGCACTGTTCATATATACAGGACGGGGAAAATGGTACTGTGCAGTGTCTGTATATACAGGACAAGAGAAGTGGTACTATGCAGTGTCTATATATAGAGGATAAGAGAAGTGGTACTGTGCAGATACAGGACAAGGACAGAGTGTGTACTATGCACTCTCCAGGTAGAATAACTTTAGAACTAGTGTGAAGTGGAACTGTACACTGTCCATGTATATAGGATAAGAGAAATGATACTGTGCACTGTCCATCTATATAGAATACAGGAAAAGTGGTTCTGTGCAATGTCCATGTATACAGGACAGGAGAAGTGATACTGGGCGGAGTCTATATACAGAATACAGGACAGGAGAAGTGGTACTGTGCAGTGTCCATGTATACAGATTCATATATAAAGGATCGGCATGTTGACTTTCAATATCTAATCTTTTTGTTGTTAAGATAGATATAAGTCGAGAGATAAGTCGCTGCTAGAGCGATGTCTTGGGGGACATTAAAAACACATGCAAGTTCGGCTGAGCGGAATGTACTTGTGTATGAGCAGGTCATTATGAGTACTTATTGGCCAATTATTCTGGAAATGACTCATCAACTTAAAAGTACGAGTGTTGTGGGCATGCTGTGTTAAATGGGCAGAGAGGGTGAGTTGTGACAATCACCAGTTGCCTTATATGGGAGAGTGTTGTGGGCATGCTTTGTTTCCTGTGCAGAAAGGGTAAGCTGTGACAATCACCAGTGGACTTCTATGGGAGAGTGTTGTGGGCATGCTCTATTCCTTGTTCAGGGAAGGTGAGCTGTGACAATCACCTGTTGATGTCTATGGGAGAGTGTTGTGGGCATGCTCTGTTACCTGTTCAGGGAAACTGAGCTATGAAAATCACCAGTTGACTTCTGTGTTGTGGGCATGCTCCGTTCCTTGTGCAGAGAGGGTGAGCTGTGACAATCACCTGTTGATGTCTATGGGAGAGGGTTGTGGGCATGCTCTGTTCCCTGTTCAGTGATGGTGAGCTGTGACAATCACCTGTGGATTTCTATGGGAGAGTGTTGTGGGCATGCTCTATTCCTTGTTCAGGGTAGCTGAGCTGTGACAATCACCTGTTGATGTCTATGGGAGAGTGTAGTGAGCATGCTCTGTTACCTGGGCAGAGAGGGAGAGCTGTGACAATCACCAGTGGAATTCTATGGGAGAGTGTTGTGGGCAGGCTCTAGTCCTTGTTCAGGGAAGCTGAGCTGTGACAACCACCTGTTGATGTCTATGGGCGAGTTTTGTGGGCATGCTCTGTTCCCTGTGCAGAGAGGGTGAGCTTTTACAGTCACATGTTGACTTTTATGGCAGGATGTTGTGGGCATGCTCTATGAACTATGCAATGACAATCACCAGTTCACTTCCATGAGAGACCCTCATATTGTGAATGTTGGATCCCATTTGATACAGTATATAGATGTTACCTGTCGCTGTAATCCTGTCCATGATGATGATGATGAGACTGCGGGGAAGTGATCTCTACAGAACAGAGAAATGTTGGGGTCAGTGTGAAAACTGTGGATTTTTTTTCTTTAATGGATATTGATGTGAACATTTTTTTAAAAATCAAAAATTTGTGAAAATAAAAGTTTAGGAATAAAAAACCTGATGAAACAATAGTTCCAGCTGACACAACTTGTATAAGAGGAGGAGCGGGCGGCTCAGGAGCCGGGCCGGGCGCTGTGAGGATCTGCTGCGCTCTCAGAACATCTTGAACTTTTCGTGTGAAGTTTCACCTCCACTTCAGGAGATGTTTTCACGAAAAAGGAAAAGAACAAGTTTTAGTTGCTAAGGAGCAAAAATCTCCTGGAGCCGCCGCTGCGCGAACGTCTGCAGTCTGAGGAACACATGAATATTCAGCGCGCCCTCGTCCTGAGCGATGACCCATTACAGCCTCCATCACCGGCAGCCATGACAGTGAGAGCTGCTGCCCCCCCCCCATCCCTTCCCCCTTCCCCGTGCCCCACAGGCGACAGTCTCCCTTCTCCTTTCTCTAATAGCGCAATTTTCGGGAACTGTAGTCTAAGGGCATCTTTCCGCCCGAAACGCGTCAGCAGGTTTTGTATCTACTCTGTTGCCTGATGTAAAGATTTGTTTTATCAAATAAAGGATGTGATTTTTCTCTATCTCTGGCCGTGTGGACGTGAGTGCTGACCACCAATGACTCGTGAACTTAAAAGTGCGGGTCTAGTGGGCATGCTCTGTTAACTGTGCAGGGAAGGCGCTATGACAATCACCATTGTCTTCTATGGGAGAGCGTTGTGGGCATGCTCTGTTCCTTGTGCAGAGAGGTTGAGCTGTGACAATCACCTGTTGATGTCTATGGGAGAGTGTTGTGGGCATGCTCTGTCCCCTGTGCAGAGAGGGTGAGCTGTGACAATCCCCAGTTGACTTCTATGGGAGAGTGTTGTGGGCATGCTCTATTCTCTGTGCAGAAAGGGTGAGCTATGACAATCCCCAGCTGACTTCTATGGAGAGTGTTGTGGGCATGCTCTGTTCCCTGTGCAGAGATGGTGAGCTGTGACAATCACTAGTCGACTTCTATGGGAAAGTGTTGTGGGCATGCTCTGTTTCTTATGCAGACAGAGTGAGCTGTGACAATCACCTGTTGATGTCTATGGGAGAGTGTTGTGGGCATGCTCTGTTCCCTGTGCAGAGAGAATGAGCTATGACAATCACCAGTTGACTTCTATGGGAGAGTGTTGTGGACATGCTCTGCTCCCTGTGCAGAGAGGATGAGCTATGACAATCACCTGTTGACTTCTATGGGAGAGTGTTGTGGGCATGCTCTATCCCTTGTGCAGAGAGGGTGAGCTGTGACAATCACCTGTTGACTTCTATGGGAGAGTGTTGTGGGCATGCTGTATTCCTTGTGCAGAGAGGGTGAGCTATGACAATCCCCAGCTGACTTCTATGGGAGAGTGTTGTGGGCATGCTCTATTCCCTGGGCAGAGAGGATGAGCTGTGACAATCACCAATTGACTTCTATGGGAAAGTGTTGTGGGCATGCTCTGTTACCCTTGCAGAGAAGATGAGCTGTGAAAATCCCCAGCTGACTTCTATGGGAGAGTGTTGTGGGCATGCTCTATTCCCTGGGCAGAGAGGATGAGCTGTGACAATCACCAATTGACTTCTATGGGTTAGTGTTGTGGGCATGCTCTAATTTCTTGTGCAGGGAGGTGATTATTGACAATCCCAGTGACTTCTATGGGAGAGTGTTGTGAGCATGCTCTGTTCCTTGTGCAAACAGGGTGAGCTGTGACAATCACCAGTTGACTTCTATGGGAGAGTGTTGTGGGCATGTTTTGTTACCCGTGCTCCCGCTAGGACAATCACCAGTGGACTGCTATGGTTTAGTGTTGTGGGCATGCTCTATTCCTTGTGCAGGGAAGTGATTTTTTCTATCTCTGGCCGAGGCGACGTCTATACGGCAGCAATTTACTGCTGGATTTTTTAAGTGGATTCTGTATTTAGAATCCGCAGAGATCCGACCGTCAGTCGCCCCCATAGACCTCAATCGGAAATCCGAGCTCCAGTCTACACGGCTCGGATTTTCTTAGGTCGGATTTTGCATCCGAAAACCGAGTCAAAGATCTTAGAACGTGTTCTAAAATCCGTCGTATTTTACTTGAAAGCGGACGAAATCCGAAAATCGAGGCGAACCCTGGTACAAAGAACTAAAAAAAAAAAATGGCGACGTCAACATGAAGCCGAAGCCGTGAGCGTGGCCGCCATTTTGTCTCTCGAAATTGTGGAGTTTTATTTTTACTACTAGAGGGAAAAAAATGGCAGTGAAGAAATGTACAACTTGTACTTTTGTTTAGTCGTTGGGTTTGTCAGCTGGTATTAAAAACGAAGACAACAGCGTGGGCGGGAATCCTAGGGGTTTTTTTTATGCACAAACATGTGCTGTGTGGAGCCGCGCGACTGCTCTCCCAAAAAAAAAAAAACCGGCGCTGCCACCACCAGACTTACGAAACGAGCAGAGCTGCTACCTGCAAACAAGCGCCCGCCGCAGGGGTCACAACCGCGAAGAAAACTCGGACCGGACAAAAGCTCCTCTGTATGGGCTACAACAAAATGGCGGCTGACCACCCGTCAGTGGGAACAGACCAGCAAGGAAGGTTTTTTTTTTGCCAGGGTTGGTGCCCTTTGAACCAGGGCATCGGTTTGGCATTTTATCAACGCTGAACTTGTGTACATTGCGGGGTCCCTCGAAATGCCAAACGTGGCAAGGGGGAGGGGAGTGCTTATTGTTTTTTAAGCCTGAACTAAAAGCAAGTGATGGAATCATACAGGGGCAGATATGGTATATAGGCGTACTTGCCAACTCTTCCAAAATACATTACCTGACAGGAGAGGGGCTTATGCAAACTACACTCAAAATGGGCAAGAGGGCATTCCCTGAGGGAGTGGCTGCTCCTGGGAAAACTCCCAGATTACTAATCAGATGGGTGGCAAAAATGTGTAAAGGTTTTTAATGAAGGTCACAACCCCAAACACCCAGCTTTCCTAAATTGGGAACTCCCATAGAACAGAATGGAGAACACAGCGCTCCCCTGTACCGGGAACTCCCATAGAACAGAATGGAGAACATAGCGCTCCCCTGTACTTGGAACTCCCATAGAACACAATGGAGAACACATCGCTCCCCTATACTGGGAACTCCCATAGAACAGAATGGAGAACACATCGCTCCCCTATACTAGGAACTCCCATAGAACAGAATGGAGAACACATCGCTCCCCTGTACTGGGAACTCCCATAGAACAGAATGGAGAACACATCGCTCCCCTGTACTTGCAACTCCCATAGAACAGAATGGAGAGCACAGCGTTCCCCTGTACTGGGAACTCCCATAGAACAGAATGGAGAACACAGTGCTCCCCTGTACTGGGAACTCCCATAGAACAGAATGGAGAACACAGCGCTCCCCTGTACTGGGAACTCCCATAGAACAGAAGGGAGAACACAGCGCTCCCCTGTACCGGGAACTCCCATAGAACAGAATGGAGAGAACACAGTGCTCCCCTGTACTGGGAACTCCCATAGAGGAGAATGGAGAACACAGCTCTCCTCTTCTCTTATATCTCTGTGTTGAGCTGTTCCTCCTGGAAATGTGCAACTGAATTTGTCAGCTGGGTGTTACCATTCCCATTTATCATTCCCTCCCCCAATAGGTCACACCCAGCTGACAGATTCAGTCATACATTTCCAGGAGGAATAACAGAGGAACAGCACAGCACAGAGATAGAAGAGAAGAGGCTCCAGGATTGTTCTATCACAGGGAACACAAGGATTTACTAAACCAGACCGGTCAGGAGAGGTCACAGGTCCTGTGGCTTTTGAGCCCACAATACAAACAGAACAGTCTACAACAAAATGGCCAGTGACCGTCAGTCACAGCAGGAAGACCCTTCACCAATTTTCCTCTCACCTAAAATTAAAACTGAAGCTCCTCTTATAATGAAGGCTTTTACGTTTTATTAAGCTCAGCTTTACAATTTGCAGTGTAGAATGAATGGTTTGCCTCCAGGAAACCGTCAGTAAGTTGCTGTTGACAAATTATGCAGAAAACACAAGAGGGAGATGAATGAAGACTCAGGATGATAGACAAAGCGCAGCAAAGGGTCCTAGGATTTGTAGTTTTACATGACTAGGGAAACCACTATCTAATGGGATAGGCTGCTGCTCTGCTGCGGAAGAGGGAGGCAACACACAGTGCAGGAAAGCACAAATTACACAGAAAACATCACAGGGAGGTGAATGAAGACTCAGGAAGATACACAAAGCCCAGCAAACGGTCCTAGGACTTGTAGGGACTAGGGAAACAACTTTCTAGTGGGAAATGCTGCTGCTCCGTTGCAAAGGAGGAAGATGACACGCAGCGCAGGAAAGCACAAATTACACAGAAAACATCACAGGGAGATGAATGAAGACTCAGGAAGATAGACAAAATGCAGCAAAGGATCCTGGGGCTCGTAGTTTTACACGACTAGGGAAACAACTTTCTAATGGGATAGGCTGCTGCTCCGCTGCAAAAGAGGAAGGCGAGATACAGCGCAGGAAAGCACAAATTACACAGAAAACATCACAGGGAGCTGAATGAAGACTCAGGATGATAGACAAAGCGCAGCAAAGGGTCCTGGGATTTGTAGTTTTACATGACTAGGGAAAACACTTTCTAATGGGATAGGCTGCTGCTCCGCTGCGGAAGAGGGAGGCTACACAGCGCAGGAAAGCACAAATTACACAGAAAACATCACAGAGAGATGAATGAAGACTCAGGAAGATACACAAAGCCCAGCAAACGGCTCTAGGACTTGTAGGGACTAGGGAAACAACTTTCTAGTGGGAAATGCTGCTGCTCCGCTGCGGAAGAGGAAGGCAACACACAGCGCAGGAAAGCACAAATTACACAGAAAACATCACAGGGAGAGGAATGAAGATTCAGGAAGATGGATAAAGCACAGCAAAGGATCCTGGGGCTCGTAGTTCTACATGACTAGGGAAACAACTTTCTAATGGGATAGGCCGCTGCTCCGCTGCAAAAGAGGAAGGCAACATACAGCGCAGGAAAGCAGAAATTACTCCGAAATAACCCCGGCCATAGAAACGTGTGCGTCTCCCGTCAAATAAGTGCTAGTTTAATTGTAAAAATGGATGGATCTTTCTAGTAAACGGGTGATGTCGCGATGTGACTGTGGCCTTACAGACGCGCGCTCTCCTGTGAAATAAGCACGCATGTTACTTCAGAAGTCGTGTGAGCCTATCACAGCTCCTTCTACATTGGGCCTCATTTCTGAAAACTGTCCAAGGGTCTGTTCACACGGCTGATTTTGACGCTGCTTTCGAAGCAGTTTCGGGAGCATTTCAGCTCCCAAAATAGCACCAAAACCTCGCCTGAAACGCGCTTCTTCAGAAGAGGTTTTAGACGCGTTTCTCGGGGCAATCTAGGATGAGGTTTTCAACACTGTTTTCACCCATACAAATTAATATCCAGGTAAAAAAAAACACATCGAAAAACACTCCAAAAACACATCGAAAAACACTCCAAAAACACGCTTCAAGAATTCACAAGACACTTCTTTCTCAGTTCCCAAAACAGCTTCCAGAGAAGCGCCTAAAAACCTTGTCATGTGTGAACTACAAGGCTGTTTTACATAGGAATCAATGAAATGAACTGGGGGCGTTTTGGGCGAGGAAATGCTCCGAAAACCTTGTCCAAAGCAGCGTCCAAATAAGCTGTGTGAACATAAGCGTCACTGTCCGTGTTGCCCATAGCAACCAATCAGAGCCCATAGCCACCAATCAGAGCCCATAGCAACCAATCAGAGCCCATAGCAACCAATCAGAGCCCATAGCCGCCAATCAGAGCCCATAGCCACCAATCAGAGCCCATAGCCACCAATCAGAGCTCATAGCAACCAGAGCCCATAGCGACCAATCAGAGCCCATAGCCACCAATCAGAGCCCATAGCCACCAATCAGAGCCCACAGCAACCAATCAGAGCCCACAGGAACCAGAGCCCATAGCGACCAACCAGAGCCCATAGCCACCAATCAGAGCCCATAGCCACCAATCAGAGCCCATAGCCACCAATCAGAGCCCATAGCGACCAGAGCCTATAACCACCAATCAGAGCCCATAGCCACCAATCAGAGCCATAGCCACCAATCAGAACCCATAGCAACCAATCAGAGCCCATAGCAACCAGAGCTCATAGCGACCAATCAGAGCCCATAGCAACCAATCAGAGCTCATAGCAACCAGAGCTCACAACGACCAATCAGAACTCATAGCAACCAGAGCTGATAGCAACCAACCAGAGCCCACAGCAACCAATCAGAGCTCAGCTTCCATTTCTTTTACCGCTCTGGAAAAATGAAAGCTAAGTTCTGATTGGTTGCTAAGAAACGAAAGCTAAGTTCTGATTGGTTGCTATGGGCAACAAGCACACTCTTAGGCTATGTTCACACGGCTTAACTGCGGGACGTATACGCCACTGGTAATTCACATGTCACTTATCTCCACCCGCGGCGGATTCGCCGAGCAGGGAGAGGAGACGTAATCCATAGTTCTCTATGAGAACTGTGGATTACCGTAATGAATGGGACGTTTTTAGCTCGTAATTTGCGCACTTCGGCGCGTAATTACGGGCCGAAATACAGCCCATTTTAAGCCGTGTGAACATGGCCTAACACTTATTTTTCATAAATGAGGCCCATTGCCTTCCAGGGCTCTGTTCACACAACTCACGGTGTCAAAAACCGTCCAGTGGAAAACCCGCGCAGTCTGGACTACTACAAGGATTTTCTATTTAAAGCAATATAAAGAGGCAGACAGTCGCTTGTCAAATCCGAAAACCGTCTGCAAATCCGACTGTGGGGCCGGGCCCTTAAAGTCTATGGGATCCGTTTTCAGTCGTTTTCTTCAGCAGTTTTAGAAAACCGCTAAAAAAACGACTAAAAATGTCAGAGCAGCGGAGACAGAGCCTCAGTGGATGTTCACACGGCGTCACTGTGGCAAAGTACGCTCCGCAAATGATTGACAGGTCCGGCGCTCGGTGAGCGCCATGTAAAATCTGAACGACGACGATGATTGTACCATCGCATAGAACGTATCGGGGGCAGAAAGCTGCCTCGCGCCATTACATGCGGAAAGTGTGCGCATCTTTTCAACAGCGCTAACGCAGGTGTATTGCAGCGCGTACCTGTGCGCTTCGCCGCGCGCCGTGTGAACACCCCCTTAGGCCACATTTACATGACATATTTTAGCAATGAAATAAGCGCTTATTTTCCAGGAGGAGACGTTGCGTTTCTATGCAGTTTTTCATGCATTTTTTTGCACGCTTTATTTGATTTTTTTTTCTGCTTATTTTCATGCATTTTTTTCACTACACAGAGCTTCATTGCAATTGATCTGCTGTATCTTTGCTGCGGCTACGCATTAAAAACGGTCCTGCGCTCCCATTTCTTTATTCAGCGTGTCACGGGGCAAAAAGTGCACAAAAAACCGAGCTGTGTGTCTGACGTGCGTTTACTCCCATTATAGTCAATGAGACCTTAATGTCACCTTTTTGCGTGCTTTTTGGCGCACGACTGAGCAAAAATGTTAATTTCACAGGTGAAAAAAAGCACTTATTACTTTTTTAAGTGAAAAGAAAGCTCATTTTCTATGATTAGCGCTCGTACGTCAGCCTGGTTTTTCAACTTTTTTTCATGCATTTTTACGGGCGTTTCCTTCATTTCGTCAGCATGGTTTTTTCCACGGTTTTTTTCATGCATTTTTACGTGTGTTTTCTTCATTTCGTCAGCATGGTTTTTCACGTTTTTCCATGTATCTTTACGTGTGTTTTCTTCATTTTGTCAGCATGCATTTTTACGTGCGTTTTCTTCATTTCACCAGCATGTTTTTTGTGCATTTTTTCATGCATTTTTACATGCGTTTTCATTTTATCAGCATGGTTTTTCGCATTTTTTCATGCATTTTACGTGTGTTTTCTTCATTTTGTCACCATGGTTTTTCGCATTTTTTCATGCATTTTACGTGTGTTTTCTTCATTTTGTCAGCATGGTTTTTCACATTTTTCATGCATTTTTACGTGTTTTCTTCATTTTATCAGCATGCATTTTTACGTGCGTTTTCTTCATTTCGTCAGCATGGTTTTTTCCACGGTTTTTTTCATGCATTTTTACATGTGTTTTCTTCATTTTGTCAGCATGCATTTTTACGTGCGTTTTCTTCATTTCGTCAGCATGGTTTTTCACATTTTTTTCATGCAGTTTTACGTTCGTTTTCTTCATTTCGTCAGCATAGTTTTTCACGTTTTTTCCTGCATTTTTACATGCGTTTTCTTCATTTATTTCATCTTTTTTATGCTTATTTTCATGGGTCTTGCTCAATTCAGGGAATTTCATTGTAATTGATCTTTTTTTTTTTGCTGCAGTTACGCATTAAAAACGGTCCTGCACTCCAGTCTCTTTATTCAGCGTGTAACTGGGCAAAAAGTGTGCAAAAAACTGTCCAACGCGTTTATTACCATTATAGTCAATGGGACTTAACTGCCACTTTTTCTGGTGCATGAGTGCGCAAAACTTAAAATTGTGCACTGTTCACACAAGTCCTTGTTTTCCAGGAGAAACTTGTGTTTGGTTTTTCATGTTTTTTTTTTTTAATTCCATTATTTTTTTGTGGGTTTTTCACAATTTATTGTGGGGTTTTTTCTGCTTATTTTCCTGCGTTTTTTCATTGTAATTGATCTGTGTGTAATAAAAAAAAAAAAATCACAGCTGCGTGCTTGATGCACGTTTATTACCATTATAGTCAATGAGACCTTAATGTCACTTTTTTGCACGCTTTCAGTGCGCAACGGAGCAAAAATGTTTCATTTGCGTTTCAAAAAATACTTATTTAAGTGAAAAGAAAGTTTATTTCCAAGGAGAAGGGTGCATTCGTCAGCATGGTTTGTCACATTTTTTTCATACATTTTTACGTGCGTTTTCTTCATTTCGTCAGCATGGTTTTTCGCATTTTTTCATGTATTTTTACGTGTGTTTTCTTCATTTCGTCAGCATGGGTTTTCAGTTTTTCATGCATTTTTACGTGCGTTTTCTTCATTTCGTCAGTATGGTTTTTCACACATTTTTACGTGCGTTTTCTTCATTTCGTCAGCGTGGTTTTTCACATTTTTTTCATGCATTTTTACGTGCGTTTTCTTCATTTCGTCAGCATGGTTTTTCACATTTTTTTATGCATTTTTACGTGCGTTTTCTTCATTTCGTCAGCATGGTTTTTCACACATTTTTCTGTGTGTTTTCTTCATTTTGCTGTTTTTAATGGGTCTTTCTCAGTTCAGGGAACTTCATTGTAAAGGGTCACATTTTCGGGGCACTGCTCTTCCCTCCATTTATTCATCGTGTAACGCTGCAAACTGCACCTAAAAGCAGCGCTGTATGCGTGATGCGCGCTTATTCCCATACAGATCAAGAGGACCCGATTGTCACTTTTTTCACGCTTTTTGAAGCATAAATGCACGAGAATTAAAATTTTGCACATCCAAAAACATGGTGTGAACAGAGCCTTTTTTTCTGGCGCTGATTTTAGCGCAGGTCTTTCTATATTGGCTCCTAAGGCTCTGTTCCAATGACTTATATTTTAGCAAGCGCTTATCTTCCAGAAGCACATGTGCGTCTGCATAGTTTTTCGTGGGTTTTTTTGTACTTTTTTTAATGCAGGTTTTTCTTCATACATTGCATCTTTTGCTGCTTATTTTCATGTGTTTTTCTCAGTAAATCTTCGGTGTAATTGATCCGTTTTTTGGGGGGGGGGGGTTAACGCATAACGCGACAAACATCGCGCAAAGAAGGCATCGCTGTGTGCCCCGTGTGCGCTTATTCCGTTTACAATGAAACCCCTATATCCCATTTTGCACGCTTTCTGCCACACAATTGCACCCAAAAATTATTTCTTGTCTTAAAAAAAACTCTCAATGACGAGTTCACGCTAGTATTTCCTAGATGACGCACGTTTGCCAGCGTGGTTTTTTCTCATGCTTCTTTGCACGTCTTGGGACGCACAACTGAGCAAAAAATTAGAATTCTGCATCTCAATAAGCGCTCAGCAAGCAGTTCACATCACTTATTTTTTGGCAGTGAAATGAACGCTCATTTCCTAGAAGCGTATATCTGCATGGTTTTTCATGTTTTTTTTCATACTTTATGCAGGTTTTTCTGGGGGTTTTTTCCGTTTCTGTATGCAGGTTTTTCATGTTTTTTTCATACTTTATGGTGGTTTTTCATGTTTTTTCCCTCTATGCAGCTTTTTCATGGTTTTTTTCTATATACTGGTTTTTTGTATTTTTTCATACTTTGTGCGGGTTTTTCATATTTTTTCAGTTTCTGTATGCAGGTTTTTCACTTTTTTTCCCATACTTTCTGTATGCAATTTTTTCACTTTTTTCATACTTTCTGTATGCAGGTATTTCACTTTTTTTCATACTTTATGCAGGTTTTTCATACTTTCTTTATGCAGGTTTTTCACTTTTTTTTTCATACTTTCTTTACGCAGGTTTTCTTCACTCATTGCATCTTTTGCTGCTTATTTTCTGGCGTTTTTCTCAGGACAACTTCATTGTAATTGATCCGTTTTTTCTCATCAGTCAGGTTTCTGCGCCGATATTGCTCCAGAGCTCGGCTCAGCGCACAACAGAGAAAACGCTGATAGGTCGCAGGGCCGCGGCTTTCACTCACGCGCCGACATCGATCGGCCCCACCTGTAATACTTGTAGGGAGGACACTGCATTTTTTTGGCCTTTTTTCTACCAATTTTTAACTAAAAACACCCACCGTGCTGAGATGTCTGCAGGAGCTCAGCAGTGGATGTACAGTGCTGTGCACACGATGCGTTTTTGAGGCGATTTTCTCCCGATGCGTTTTTGTAGACAAAATGAGCCGTGGCTTCTAAGGGTTAAAGGCGCGGGGTCTGTAGCTGTGGATCTGCTGAGGCTTGTGGTTCCACAGCCTGTGGGGTTCGGCACGCTGAGGGTTACAGCCAGCCGACAAGACTCGCGGGTCAGCGCGGGGTCAGCGCCACTGTCCGGCCGCAGCCAACCACGTGTATTTATCCCGGCATGGGTCCGCTGGCCCCGCCCTGCTCCGCTCCGGATTGGTCAGCGCTGCCGTCTGGTCCCGCCCTCCCCGGTGCCGGTTTTACTTTTCATTGGCTAGTTCTGCCGTCCGTCACTTTCCAGACGGAGCGATGACGTCACTGTCTGGCAACGCCTCCCCCATGTCCTAAGGGAACATTTAAAGAGACAGAAGACATTTAATGCTCTGCGGGCGGGAGCTGTGCCGCGGCCCCCCCCATCCCCAGCAGCAGTGGTGCAGCCGCCTCCCCCCATCCCCAGCGGCAGTGGTGCAGTCTTCTCTACCGGCAGAGGAGAAACCGCATGTGTAGGGCCAGGTTCACACTGTGCATAGCCGCGCAGATGCGGTAAAAAGGGAGGCGTGTGCTATGTGATACGGATGCACCTAGAGCCCCATTCACAGAGCGATTCGTGGCGTCAGGATAACGTCAAAATATCATATGAGGGAGGGGTACCGCTCCTGAGGAGACTTATAGTATCTGGTGATGTCATAGTATCTGGTGCTGTCATAGTATCTGATGATGTCATAGTACCTGGTGATGTCATAGTATCCAGTTATGTCAGTGTGATGTCACAGTATTATTATCAGTATTATTATTTATTTTAGAGCGCCATTGATTCCAGGGCGCTGTACATTCAAGAGGGTTACAAACATAACATAGGCCAAACAAGTTCAATGCTGACAGTATGTGACAATCAACTGGCGCAGAGGGAGAGAGAACCCTGCCCGCGAAGGCTTACAATCTACAAGGAAAGGGGGACAGTATCCGGTGATGTCATAGTATGAGGTGATATCATAGTAACCAGTGATGTCATAGTATTCAGTGGTGTCAGTGTGATGTCACAGTATCTGGTGATGTCATAGTATCCAGTGATGTCACAGTATCTGGTGCTGTGAAATCATCCGGTGATGTCATTGTATTTGGTGATATCATAGTATTCTGTGATGTCACTGTGATGTTATAGTATCCGATGTCATAGTAGCTGTTGATGTCAGTGTGATGTCACAGTATCCGATGATGTCAGTCTGATGTCATAATATACAGTAATGTCATAGTAGCCAGTGATGTCACAGTGTCCGGTGATGTCCTAGCATCCGGTTTCTGGTGATGTCAGTCTGATGTCACAATATACTGATGTCATAGTATCTGGTGATGTCAGTGTGATGTCATAATATACAGTGATGTCATAGTATCTGGTGATGTCATAATATACAGTGATGTCATAGTATCTGGTGATGTCAGTGTGATGTCATAATATACAGTGATGTCATAGTATCTGTCTCCTGCGGAAGCTTCTGTGCGGTTCTCTTCTCCTCAGTCCATGAAGCACTCCTAGTCCTGTAGCAGAGCGCACAGCGGGGGCTGCAGTGTTTGGCAGCAGATCGCAGCCGCAGCCGGGATGTCCTCCTGCGCTGCACACGGGTCAGGTAGTTCTTCCTGGGAGTTGTAGTTCCCTGACAGCAGAGGTGGCGGCTCCTGGGGGTTGAGCAGGTGGTTTGGGGCTTAAAAAAATTTTTGGGGAAGGGGGGCCCCCGGGGGGAAACCGGGGGAAAATTTTTGGGGGTTTTTTGGGGGTTTTTAAAAAAGGGGGGGGAAAAAAAAAAAAAAAATTTTTTTTATTTTTTTTTTTTTTTTTTTTTTTAAAAATTTTAAAAAAAAAATTTTTTTTTTAAAAATTCCAATTTTCCTTATTTCCAAAACCCCCCAAAAAAAACCCCCCTTTTTTTTAAAAAAAATTCCCCTTTTTTTTAAAAATTTATTTTTAAAACCTTATTTAAAAACCCCTTTTTGGGGGGGGAAAAAATTTTTTTAATAAAACCCCAAATTTTTTTAAAAATCCCAATGATTTTTTTTTTTTAAAATTTTTTTTTTTTTAAAAAAAAAATTTTTAAAAATTTTTTTTTTTTAAAAAAAAAATTTAAAATTTTTTTTCCCTTTAAAAAAAAAAAAAATTTTTTTTTAATAAAAAAAACCCCCCTTTTTTTTAAAAAAAAAATTTTAAATTTTAAAAAAAAAATTTTTTTTAAAAAATTTTAAAAAAAAAAAAAATTTTTTTTTTTTTTAAAAAAATTTTAAAAATTTTTTTTTTTTTTTTTTAAAAAAAAAAAAAAAATTTTCCCTTTTTTTGAAAAAAAAAAAAAAATTTTTTTTTTTTTTTTTTATTTTTTTAAAAAAAAAATTTTTAAAATTTTAAATAAAAAAATTTTTTTTTAAAAAACCAAAAAAAAAGGGAAAGGAATTTTTAAAATTTTAAAACCCTTTTTTTTTCCCCCCAAAAAAAAAAAAAATTTAAAACCCCTTTTTTATAAAAAAATTTTTTTTAAGAAAAAACCCCCAAAAAAACCCCCAAAAAAAATTTTTTTTTTAAAATAAAAACCCCAAAAAATTTAAAAAAAAAAAAAAAACCCCAAAAAAAACCCCCCAAAAAAAAAAGGAAAAAGGCCCCCCCCCCCCGTCTTTTTTTTCCCCCCCCTCCCCCCCCCCCCCCCAATAACCCCCCCCCCCCCCCCCCCGGGGCCCCCCCTTCCCCGGGGCCCAAAAACCCCCCCCGGGAGGGTTTTTAAAAACCCGGGGAAAAAAGGGGGGCCCCCCCTTTTTTTCCCCCCCCAGCCCCCCAAAAAAACCCCCCCCCCAAAAAAAACCCCCCCCAAAAAAAAAAAAAAACCCCCCCCCCCCCCAAACCCCCAAAAACCCCCCCCAAAACCCCAAACACCCCCTTTTTTTAAAAACCAACCCCAAAAAAAACCAAAAAAAAAAAAACCCCCAAAGAAAAAAATTTTCCCCCCCAACCAAATAAAAAAAAAAAAAACCCCAAAAAAAACCCCTTTTTCCCCCCCCCCACAAAAAAACCCCAAAAAAACCACCCAAAAACCCTTTTCCCCCTTTTTTTCCCCCCCAACCCCCCCCCCCCCCCCCAAAAAAAAAAAACCCCCCACACCCCCCAAAAAAAAAACCCCCCCCCCCAAACCCCCCCCCCAACCCCCAAACCCCAAAAACCCCCAAAAAAAAAACCCCCCCCCCCCCCCCCCAAAAAAAAAACCCCCCCAAAAAAACCCCCCCCCCCAAAAAACCCCCAAAAAACCCCCCAAAAAACCCCAAAAAACCCCCCCCCCAACCCTTTCCAAAACCCCCCCAAAAATTTCCCCAAAAAAAAAACCCCCCAACCCCCCCCCTTTTTCCCCCCCAAAACCCCCCTTTTTCCCCCCCCAACCCCCCCCCAAAAAAAACCCCCCAAAAAAAAAACCCCCCAAACCCCCAAAAAACCCCAAAAACCAAAAAACCCCCCAAACCAAAAAAAACCCCCCAAAAAATTTTTTTCCCCCCAAAAAACCCCCCCCCAAAAAAAAACCCCCAAAAAAACCCCAAAAAAAACCCCCCCCAAAAAAACCCCCCAAAAAAAAAACAACCCCCAAAACCCCCCAAAAAAAACACAAAAACCCAAACCCCCCCAAAAAACCCAAACCCCCAAAAAAACCCCCCCCCAAAAACCCCCCCCCCCCAAAAAAAACCCCCAAAAACCCCCCAAAACCCAACCCCCCCCCAAAACCCCCCCCCAAAAAAAACCCCCCCCACCCCACAAAAAAAAAAAAACCCCCCCCCCCACCCAAAACCCCCCAAAAAAAAAAAAAAAAAAACCCCCACCCCCCCCCACAAAAAAACCCCCCAAAAAACCCCCCCCCAAAAACCCCCCCCCCAAAATTTCCCCAAAAAAAAAAACCCCCCCAAAAAACCCCCCAAAAAAACCCCCCAAAAAAAAAACCCACCGCCCCCCAAAAAAAAAACCCCCCCCCAAAACCCCCCCCCCTTTTCCCCCCAAAAACCCCCCAAAAAAAAAAAAAACCCCACAAAAAAACACCACCCACCCAAAAACCCCCCCCCAAAAAAAAACAAAAACCAACAACCCCAAAAAAAAAAACCCAAACACCCCAAAAAAATTTAAAAAAAAAACCCCCCCCCCAAAAAAAAACCCCCCCCCCCCCCTTTTTCCCAACCCCCCCCAAAAAAAAACCCCCCCCCTTTTTCCCCCCCCCAAACCCTTCCCCCCAAAAAACCCCCCCAAAAAAAAAAAAAAAAAAACAAAAAACCCCCCCCCCCCAAAACCCAAAAAACCAAAAAAAAAATTTTTTAAAATTTCCCCCCCCCACAAAAAAAACACCCCCCCCCCCCCCCAAAACCAAAAAAAACCCCCCCCAAACCCCCCCAAAAACCCCCCCACCCCCCCCCCCAAAAAAATTTTTTTCCCCAAAACCCCAAAAACCCCCCCCCCCAAAAACCACCCCCCCCCCAAAAAAAAAACAAAAAAAAAAACCCCCCAATTTTTCCCCAAAAACCCCCCAAACCCCCCAAAAAACCCCAAAAAAAAACCCCCCCCCCCCCCCCCCCAAAAAACCCCCCCAACCCCAAAAAAAAAAAACCCCCCCCCCCCCCAAAAAACCACCCCAAAACCCCCCCAAAAACCCCAAAAAACCCCCCCCCCTTTCCCCCCCCCCCCCAAAAAAAAAATTTTTTAAAAAACCCCCCCAAAAAAAAACCCCCCAAAAAACCAAAAACCCCCCCAAAAACCCCCCAAAAAAAATTTTAAAAAAAAACCCCCCCCCCCCCCCCCAAAAAACCCCCCAAAATTTTTTCCCCCCAAAAAAAAAATTTAAAAGGGGCCGGGTTTTTAAAAAAAATTTTTAAAAAAGGGGCCCCCTTTCCCCCCCTTTTCCCCCCCCCCCCCCCCGCCCCAAAAAAAAAAAAAAAAAAAGGGGGGGGGGGCCCCCCCCTTTTTTGGGGGGTTTTTTTGGGGCCCAAAAAGGGGGGGGCCCCCCCTTTTTTTTTGGGGGGGGGGGGGGGGGGGGGAAAAAAAAAAAAAACCCCCCCAAAAAATTTAACGGGTTTTAAAAATTTTTGGAACCCAAAAAAAACCCCCCAAAAACCCCTTTGGCCCCCCCCCGGGGAAAAAACCCCCACCCTTGGCAAACCCCCCCCCCCTTTTTCCCCTGCCCCCCCCCCGGGCCCCCCTTTAAAAAAAAAAAAAAAAAAAAAAAAATTTTAAACCCCCCTTTAAATTTTTAAAAAATTTTTTTTTTTGGGGGGGGGGGAAAAAAAAAAAACCCCCCCCCCCCTTTTCCCCAAACCCCAAAAAATTTTAAAATTTTTTTGGGGGAAAAACCCCAAACCCCAACCCCCCCTTTTAAAAAAAGGGGATCCCCCAAAACCCCCCTTTGGCCATTAGCGCTCAAACACCCAGCTTTCCCAATTTTGAACCATAGGCTCGTCACCCCGCTATCCCCCATTCTGAACCATGGTGCTCATCACCCCCGCTTTCCCAGATTCGAACCCCTAGCGCCCATCACCCAGCTTTTCCCGATTCTGAGCCTGGGGCTTTATCACCCCGCTTTCCCAATTCTGAGCCAAAGCGGTTTGTTACCCCTTTTCCCCGATTACTCAGGAAAAGTGGGGGAAAGCTGGGTGACGAGCACTATGCCTCAGAATTTGGGGAAAAACTGGGGGAGGAGGGTATGGCTCAGAATCTGGGGAAAACGGGTGACAAGCACCATGGGGTTTAAAAATCTGGAAAAGCTGGGGGGAGGGGCACTATGGTCAGAATCTGGGAAAAACTGGGTGACAAAGGGACCATGGTTTTAGGAAAAGGGGATAGCTGGGTGAAAGGCCTTTTGGTTCAGAATTTGGGGGAAAAACTGGGTGGCGAGCATATAGCCCCAGAATTGGGAAAGCTGGGGGACCAGCACTATAGCTCAGAATGTGGGGAAAGCTGGGGGACGAGCACCCATGGTCAAAAACTGGAAAAAACTGGGTGACGAAACAATATGGCTCAGAATCTGGAAAGGGGGGGTGACGAGCACTATGGATTGAAACTTGGGGAAAACTGGGTGACGGCACTTTTTGATCTGGGAAAAATTGGGGAAAGCTGGGGTGACCGGCCCCTATGGCTCAGAAATTTTGGGAAAGGGTGGGTGGGCCAGCACTTGGCTCAAAAAATCTGGGAAAGCTGGGTGACCAGCACTATGGCTCAGAATCTGGAAAAGCTGGGTGACGAGCGCTATGGGTCAGAATCTGGAAAAGCTGGGTGATGAGCGCTATGGATCAGAATCTGGGAAAGTTGGGTGATGAGCGCTATGGCTCAGAATCTGGGAAAGCTGGGTGATGAGCGCTATGGTTCAGAATCTGGGAAAGCTGGGTGACAAGAGCCATGGTTCTGTTTCTGGAAAAGCTGGGTGAGGAGCACTATGGCTCAGAATCTGGGAAAGCTGGGTGACAAGCACCATGGTTCAGAATGTGGGATAGCTGGGTGACGAGCGCTATGGTTCAGAATGTGGGAAAGCTGGGTGACGAGCACTATAGCTCAGAATGTGGGAAAGCTGGGTGACCAGCACTATAGCTCAGAATGTGGGAAAGCTGGGTGACCAGCACTATAGCTCAGAATGTGGGAAAGCTGGGTGACGAGCACTATGGCTCAGAATCTGGAAAAGCTGGGTGACGAGCAATATGGCTCAGAATCTGGGAAAGCTGGGTGACGAGCACTATGGATCTGAATCTTGGAAAGCTGGGTGACGAGCACTATAGATCTGAATCTTGGAAAGCTGGGTGACCAGCACTATGGCTCAGAATCTGGGAAAGCTGGGTGACCAGCACTATGGCTCAGAATCTGGGAAAGCTGGGTGACCAGCACTATGGCTCAGAATCTGGGAACGTTGGGTGATGAGCGCTATGGCTCAGAATCTGGGAAAGTTGGGTGATGAGCGCTATGGCTCAGAATCTGGGAAAGCTGGGTGATGAGCGCTATGGCTCAGAATCTGGGAAAGCTGGGTGATGAGCGCTATGGCTCAGAATCTGGGAAAGCTGGGTGACGAGCACTATGGTTCAGAATTTGGGAAAGCTGGGTGATGAGCATTATGGCTCAGAATCTAGGAAAGCTGGGTGATGAGCACTATGATTCAGAATGTGGGAAAGCTGGGTGACGAGCACTATAGCTCAGAATGTGGGAAAGCTGGGTGACCAGCACTATGGCCCCTATTGCCATCCGTTCGTAGTCCAATTCTGAACCATAGTGCTGGTCACCCAGCTTTTCCACATTCTGAGCCCTAGTCCTCGTCACCCAGCTTTCCCAGATTCTGAGCCATAGTGCTCGTCACCCAGCTTTCCCAGATTCTGAGCCATAGTGCTCGTCACCCAGCTTTCCAAGATTCTGAACCATAGTGCTGTCACCCAGCTTTCCCACATTCTGAGCCATAGTGCTCGTTACCCAGCTTTTCCAGATTCTCAGCCATAGTGCTCGTCCTGGAGGCTGTTATACATAAGGATGGACACTAAGTGATGCTTATCTCCAGGTAACATCAGCGCAGCTTATCTCCAGGTAACATCAGCGCAGCTTATCTCCAGGTAACATCAGCGCAGCTTATCTCCAGGTAACATCAGCACAGCTTATCTCCAGGTAACATCAGCGCAGCTTATCTCCAGGTAACATCAGCGGCTTATTCAGGTAACATAGCGCAGTTTCTCCAGGTAACATCGCACGCTTATTCCGGGTAAAATCGCGCAGTTTCCCAGGTAACTCAGGGAGCTTTCCAGGGAACTCAGCGAAATTATCCCAGGGAAAATCAGCGAGTTTTCCAGTACCTCAGGCAGTTATTTTCCAAGTAACATCAGCGCAGCTTATCTCCAGGGGCATCAGGCAGCTTATCTCCAGTAACATCGGCACAGTTATCCCAAGTAACATGGGCGCTTTTCTAGGTAACAGGCAGTTTCTCCAGGGAACATCGGCGCGTTATCTCCCGGAACATCAGCCAGCTTTCTCCAGGTAAATCAGCGAATTATTCCCGGAAAAACGCAGCTTATCTAGGGAAAATCAGCGCGCTTATCCCCCCGGGAACTCAGCGCGCTTTCCCAGGGAAAAGGGCAGTTTTCCCAGGTAACATCGGCAAGTTACTCCCAAAAAATCGGGCCCGCTTTTCTCCCGGAACACCGGCGTAGCTTTCCCCGGTAACATCAGCAGTTTTCTCCAGGTAACATCGGGTACTTATCTCCAGGTAACATGGCGAGTTTTCTCAAGTAAATCAGCGCTGTTACCCCCCGGTAACACCCGGGGCGCCTATCCCAAGTAAAAACGGGCAGCTTTCCCTAAAATCGGCACCCCCTTATCTCCAGGTAACACTGCGCGCCCTTTTCCAAGTAACTGGGGCAGCTTCTCCAGGTAACATCAGCGCCGCTTATCTCCTGGTAACATCAGCATCGCTTATCTCCTGGTAACATCAGCGCTGATTATCTCCAGGTAACATCAACGCAGCTTATCTCCAGGTAACATCAGCATCGTTTTCTCCGGTAAATCAGCACCCCCCTTACTCCAGGTAAAATCAGGCAGTTATCTCCAGGTAAAATCAGCGCGGGTTATTCCAGGGAAACCCGACCGTTTTTCCCGGTAAAAACAGCCCCTAAACTCCAGGTAACATCAGCACCGCTTATCTCCAGGTAAAATCACGCCCCTTATCCCGGTAAAAAAACGCATCGCTTATCTCCTGGTAAAAATTTCACCCCTTATCTTTTTGGTTAAAATCACGCAGTTTTCCCGGTAACATGCGCAGTTTTTCTCCCAAATAAAAATCGGCAACTTTTCTCCCAAATAACTCGGCCAGTTTTTTCCAAGTAACATCGGGGCCCCCCCATCCCAGGAAAATCAGCGCAGCTTTCCCCGGTAACAGCGAGCTTTCCCCAGGTAAATCGGGGCTTATCCCCAGGTAACATCAGCGCAGCTTATCTCCAAGTAACATCGGCGCAGCTTATCTCCCGGTAACATCAGCAAGTTATCTCAGGTAACATCAGCACGTTTTTTCCCAAATAACATCGGCGGCTTTCTCCAATTAAAAAAAGGCCAGCCTTCTCCAATAAAACGGCGCGCTTATCTCCCGGTAACATCAGCGGCTTTTCTCCAGGAACACCGGGGCGCCCAACTCCAAATTAAAATCAGACAGTTATTCCAGGTAAATTTTAGCGCAGCTTTTCCCCGGAAAAATCAGACAGTTATTCCGGTAACATCAGACAGCTTATCTCCAGATAACTTTTTCGCAGCTTATCTCCCGGGAACATAGCAAGTTTTCTCCCGGAACATCACGCAGCTTATCTCCCGGTAACAACGGGGCCTTATTTAGGGAACCCGGCGCAGTACTCCAAGTAAACCGGCGTCGTTTTCTCCCAGGTAACTCGGGTCGCTTTCCCAGGAAAATGGCGCAGTTTTCCGGGGAAATCGGCACGCTTTCTCCAGGTAACATCGGCCAGTTTTCCAAGGGGAACTCGGCCCCCAGTTTTCCCGGTAACATTGCGCGTTATTCCCGGTACACGGCGCACTTATCTCCCGGTAACAAGCGCAGCTTATCTCCCCGGGAAAGCACAGTTATCTCCCGGGGGTTAAAATCGCGCCGTTATCCCAAACACACAGCTTTTTCCCCAGGTAACATCAGCGCGTTATCTCCCGGGAACGCACGTTTTCTCCCGGTAACACGCACAGCTTATTCCCGGGAAATCAGCGCGCTTATCTCCTGGGGAAATCAGCGCAGTTTTCCAGGTAACATCAGACCCCTTATTCGGTAACACGGCCAGCTTATTTTCCCGTAACACAGGAGCTTATCTCCCGGTAACATAGGGCCGCTTTTTTCCAGGGGAAAATCAGCGGCTTATCTCCCAAATAAAATCAGCGCAGCTTTCTCCAAGACATCAGGAGTTACTCCAAGTAACATGGCGCAGCTATTTCCAAATAACAGGGGTTATTTCCCAAATAACATGGCGCAGTTTTTTCCAAGTAACATCGGCGCAGTTATTTCCAAGTAAATCGGGCCAGCTTATTCAGGTAACTCATCGAGCCTTTTTCCAGGTAACACCCGGGGCCAGTATCTCCCAAATAAAATCGGCGCAGCTTATTTTCCAAGTAACATCGGCGCCGCTTACTCCGGGAACATCGGCGCAGCTTTATCTCCAGGTTAAAATCGGCGCACTTATCTCCAGGTAACATCAGCACCCCCTATTTTCCCGGGAACTCAGCAGTTATCTCCAAGAAACTCAGGCGTTTATCTCCAAATAACTCACCCCTTTATCCCAGGTAACATCGGCGAGCTTATTCAGGTAACATCAGCGCAGTTTATCTCCAGGGACACGGCGCCGTTATCTCCAGAACATAGCGCAGTTTTCCCAGGAACATCAGCGGCTTATCTCCAAATAAAAATCCGCAGCCTACCCCCGGTAACATCAGCGCAGCTATCCCCGTAACATCGCAAGCTTATCTCCAGGGAAAATTGGCAGCTTACCCCGGGGGGAAATCAGCACAGCTTTTCAGGTAACATCGCGCGCTTATTCCAGGGAACTCAGCACACTTATCTCCAGGTAACACAGCGCGCTTTATCTCCCGGTAAAATCAGCACAGCTTATTCCCCGGTAAATCAGGCGCTTTTCCCCCGGTAAAAACCCGGGGCCGCTTTCTCCAAGTAAAATCAGGTACTCCCGTTTGGGGCCAAATACATGGGTTTTGGGGCCCTGAAAATTTAAATTTGGGTTTGCGCAATAACCCTAAATCTGGAGCCCTGGGAAAAACGGGTTTTTGAAAAACCGGGGTTTTTGGGGGGGGGATCTACAGGTTGTGCGTAACCTAAAACCGTCCCCAAACCGAAATAATCCACTGGGCGCTAATTATAAGAGATTATTTCGGGGGCAGAACTCCCTGCGAGTGACGCCAGGAATATACGGCAAGATGGTCTATTATAAACTTATAACGCTTAAAAGGTGACTCCACCCACAATGCACCATTCTTCAAGTATATGAGACGATGACATTTTTTTTTCTGGTAAGAGGTTGTCATGGCTGCGCCCGGGTTCCTGTGACCACCAAGGACCCATACCATGGGGTTACCTGCAAATAAGACAACAATGTTTTTGGGACGGCTGATGGGCAGCTTACTGGCACTGAGGCTGCGGGCGCTGCCTTATATATGATATAGCTCCTTATTACTTGGGAAATCTTATGGGAAATGCCAGCTCTGTATACCCTGTGTCTTTTGCAGTGCAGTCTGTATACACTGACTCTTATGGCCCGTGCCAGCTCTGTATACCCTTTGGTCTTTGGCAGTGCCCTTCTGTTACACTGGCTCTTATGGCAGTGCCCCGTCTGTATCCCCCTGTGGGTTTTTATGGCAGTGCCAGCTCTGTATACACTGTGCTCTTATGGCAGTGCCAGCTCTGTATACACTGTGCTCTTATGGCAGTGCCAGCTCTGTATACACTGTGCTCTTATGGCAGTGCCCGGTCTGTATACACTGTGCTCTTATGGCAGTGCCAGCTCTGTATACACTGTGCTCTTATGGCAGTGCCAGCTCTTTTATAACAGTGGGTCTTATGGGCAGTGCCGTCTGTATACACTGTGCTCTTATTTTGGGAGTGCCCGCTCTGTAAAACACTGTGCTCTTATGGCAGTGCCGCTCTGTATACACTGAGCTCTTATGGCAGTGCAGTCTGTATTTCACTGAGCTTTTTATGGCAGTGCCAGCTCTGTATACACTGTGCTCGTCTGGCAGTGCCAGCTCTGTATACACTGAGCTCTTCTGGCAGTGCCCGCTCTGTATACACTGAGCTCTTATGGCAGTGCCCGCTCTGTATACACTGTGCTCTTATGGCAGTGCCCCTGTATACATGTTTTTTGGCAGTGCCCGCTCTGTATTTCACTGTGCTCTTATGGCAGTGCCAGCTCTGTATGAACTGTGCTCTTATGGCAGTGCCAGCTCTGTATACATGGCTCTTATGGCAGTGCCAGCTCTGTATACACTGTTTCTTCTTATGGCAGTGCCAGCTCTGTATACACTGAGCTCTTATGGCAGTGCAGCTCTGTATACCTGGCTCTTTTGGCAGTGCCAGCTCTGTTTACACTGAGCTCTTATGGCAGTTGCCAGCTCTGTATACACTGTGCTATTTATGGCAGTGCCAGCTCTGTATACACTGGGCTCTTATGGCAGTGCCGCTCTGTATACACTGTGCTCTTTTTGGCAGTGCCCTTTCTGTTAACACTGGCTTTTTATGGCAGTTGCCAGCTCTGTATACACTGTGCTCTTATGGCAGTGCCAGCTCTGTATACACTGAGCTCTTATGGCAGTGCCAGCTCTTTATCACTTTGGGTCTTAAAGGCAGTGCCAGCTCTGTATACCTGTGCTCTTATGGCAGTGCCCGCTCTGTATACCCTGTGCTCTTATGGCAGTGCCGTTTTGTATACCTGTGCTCTTATGGCAAGAAACCATCACGTCTGGGTACCAACTGTGCTCTTATGGCAGTGCCAGTCTGTATACACTGGCTCTTATGGCAGTGCCAGCTTGATCACCTTTTTTTGCTCTTATGCAGTTGCCAGCTATGTGGGAATTCCTGTGTTCTTATGGCTGTTGCACGATCTGTATTTTAACTGAGCTTTCTTATGCTGTGGAGTCTCTGTATTACAATGTGCTCTTATGGCAAATGCCAGTCTGATGGATCCAACTGTTGTGCTTATGGCAGTGCCAGCTCTGTATTTCACTGAGGGAACTTATGGCAGTGCCAGCTCTGTATACACTGTGCTCTTATGGCAGTGCCCTTTCTGTCTACACTGTGCTCTTATGGCAGTGCCAGCTCTGTATACACTGTGCTCTTATGGCAGTGCCAGCTCTGTATACACTGTGCTCTTATGGCAGTGCCAGCTCTGTATACACTGTGCTCTTATGGCAGTGCCAGCTCTGTATACACTGTGCTCTTATGGCAGTGCCAGCTCTGTATACACTGTGCTCTTATGGCAGTGCCAGCTCTGTATACACTGTGCTCTTATGGCAGTGCCCTTTCTGTATACACTGTGCTCTTATGGCAGTGCCAGCTCTGTATACACCGAGCTCTTATGGCAGTGCCAGCTCTGTATACACTGGTCTTATGGCAGTGCAGCTCTGTATACCTGTGTCTTATGAGTGCCCGCTCTGTATACCCTGTGCTCTTATGGCAGTGCCCTATCTGTATACACTGTGCTCTTATGGCAGTGCCAGCTCTGTATACACAGAGCTCTTATGGCAGTGCCAGCTCTGTATACACTGTGCTCTTATGGCAGTGCCAGCTCTGTATACACTGTGCTCTTATGGCAGTGCCAGCCTGTAACACGTGCCTTTTGGGGATGCCCTCTGATAACCGGTCTTATGGCAGTGCCCGCTCTGTAACCCGGGGTCTTAAGGCAGGGCCAGCTCTTATACACGGCTCTTATGGCATGCCAGTCTGATACCTTGTCTTATGGCAGTGCCCTTCTGTATACACGTGCTCTTATGGGAGTGCCCTTTTTGTAAACACTGTGCTCTTGGCAGTCCGCTCTGTAAACACCCGGCCCTTTTGGCAGTGCCAGCCCGATACACTGTGTCTTTATGGCAGTGCCCCCCCTGATACCCCGTGGGTCTTTTGGCGTGCCCCGCTCGTATAATGTGGTCTTAGGCAGTGCCGCCTGTAAACTGTTCCCCTATGGCATGCCCCTTCTGATACACGAGCTCTTATGGAGTGGGGCCCGCTCTGTATACACTTGCTCTTTATGGCAGTGCCCTCGTATAAAACTGTGCTTTATGGCAGGCCCCTCTGTATACATGAGCTTTATGGCAGGCCGCTCTGTTCCTGAGCTCTTAGGGGGGGCCAGCTACACCTAGAAGTTAACATGAATTACATCACCTGGTTTTTCAAATGACCTCATCATAACCCGTAAAGGCCTCTTCCGCCAATGTACCCTGGCGTCGCCCCAGTTTGTTCATAGTTGTAATATCCATCTTTATTTGAATACTTTGGGCCCTCTTAGGTGCAAGAACATTGTACTTTTTTTATGGGAATAACAAAATTCAGGGCTTTTCCCATCTGCCAAATTGGGTTTCCTGATATGTGGCGGTATTATTTATACTATGATTATTGTTACTAATGTTGTGGTTTCACTTTCCTATCATTAGGACCCAATCTCATTTTGCTATAGCGTATAGCCATAGCTGCCGCTAGGGGAGTCAGAAATTGAGGGCCCATACTTACAGTTGAATCCAGCAGTTCACATCCCCTCTATATAAAGCCCCCTCGAGGTTTCTCCCCCCCCCATATAAACCCCATCTGAGGGTTTTCCCTCCCCTCTTTATAAACCCCCTCTGCAGATTTTTCCCCCTCCCCTCCCTATAAAAAACCCCATCTCAGGTTTTTCCTCCCCCCTTTATAAAGCCCCATCTGCAGGTTTTTTTCATTCCCCCCCTATATAAAGCCCCACTGCAGGGGTTTTTCCCCCCCTCTATATAAACCCCCCTCGCAGGTTTTCCCTCCCCCCTATACAAAAGCCCCATCTGGGTTTTTCCCTACCCCTGTATAAAGCCCCCTCTGCAGGTTTTTCCTCCCCCCTATTAAAAACCCCCCTGCAGGTTTTTCCCCCCCCTCTATTAAAAGCCCCTCTCAGTTTTCTCCCTCCCCCTTATAAAACCCCATTGCAGGTTTCCCTCCCCCTATTAAAACCCCTCGCAGGTTTTTTCCTTAAAAAGAATCGAATAAACCTTCCCCTTTTAGGTCAATTTAAAAAAAAATTATTTTATTTCGCCAAAAAGAATAAGAAGAGAAGTTTTAAGGCATTTTTTTATTTTCTGCAAATCAGCGGTTTCCATACACTGGGGTGACTCCCCCTTTTAAAAAATCGGGACCGCCCATATGATGAGGTCAGGTATTGGGAGCTTCTGAATTTTATTGGCATCAATTTAGTTAATTTTAAGACACCGTGGATTATTTTTATGCACACCAAAACACATTGCTTCTGTGGGTTAAAATCATGGGAAATTTTAAAGAAATACCAAGTATCAGGGAAAAATTTTGGACTTGCCAAGTCTGGTCATCCCCTTGCGTGCAATTTCCAGAAAACCTAAAGAGCCCGTTCTCGTACACCAATTATACACAAGACAAACAAAATGGGAATGCCAACATCATACCCCCCAGGAAGGGGACGGGTTGTGTTTCAGATATGAACGTGCTTTTCCCCACATGTGCATACAACCCAAGACAAAAGCAAAAGACCTTTTGAAACGCGGAACTGGGAAGATTGTGTCATTATCCATAGTGAAAACAAACCCTTTTCAAATGAGCTGAAAGACCGCTCTGCCAGAAAAAGCCATTACTCCCAAAAGAAAATAGAAAAGCCAATTAAAATTTGCAAATGCACAGGAAAAAAGACCTACATTTTGGAGACATGTCCTGTGGTCTGACCAAACAAAATGAATGTTTGGGTATAAAAGATTGTTCTTTTTGGGGGAAAAAAAGGGGAAAGCTCGGGAAACTTTAAAAGACACCTCCAACTTGAAAAACGGGGGTGGCAGATCATTTGTGGGGTTTTTTTTGCTGCAGGATTGGCTGGTGACTTCACAAAAAATTTGGATCATGGTACCCCCCCCCC
>JAODAL010034372.1:0-44329 GCA_025379985.1 Phyllomedusa bahiana
AACGCTTACGGGTTGAAAAATTGGTGCCTACAAGCGCACCACTCCCCACATGTGCTCTCCAGGATTTACGGTTTGCTGATTCAGAAGGAGGACTCCCCACGCTTTGCTTATCAGATAGCCTGGGAGAAAGACCTCGTGAAACACTTATCGGATGAGGAGTGGGGAGAAGTGTTTATGCGCCTTAAAGGGACCTCTGTCTCGATTAAAACACAAGAACTTAACTTTAAGATTTTATCTAGATGGTACAGGGTTCTGTCACTGTTGCACACCCTTTACCCCTCTACATCTAGCGATTGCTGGCGTTGCCAAAAAGCTGAGGGAACGATGCTGCACATTTGGTGGGAGTGCGAAACACTACAGCCCTTCTGGCAAAAGGTGATCCACATTATCCATCTGATTACGGGAGAGCGACTGGATAATGACCCAATCGTTCTCCTCTTTCTGATTGTTAGAGGATCCCACCGCTCTCTCAGAAATCGTCTAATACTTACACTGCTTAATGCGGCCAAGGCAACCATTCCAAGGCTCTGGAGGTCCTCAACCAGACCCTCCATATCGGAGTGGTTTAGAGAAATACATCAGATATGCAGAATGGAGGAGATTCGATGTGATTCCCACAGCGATTCTGCGACCTACTATAAAATCTGGGACAGCTGGCTGACTTTTAGTCAGTCAGACCAATATCGCTCAATATCGTGACCACTCTGGGCAATGATGCGTGGTGGCGGGCGCCTGACACCGACTGGCTCTACCCCCCTCCCTCCCCGTGTGTTCTCGGTTTGTTTGTTTTATTTGTTGTTGGATTGCATTACCATACTGTCATGCACGTGTACAAATCAAGACTTGACAAGCAGCAAGGATTACTCCTGTTCTAATCTCTTCTGACTCTGTGCAACCCTCATTGGGTCCACCTTGTAATATCTGCTTATATAGGTGTAGTCGGCTGCTATTCTAAAGTCTGAGATCTACTGTTTTAATGGGCGTTGCTGACGATCCCCCGACTCATTGGCACGTTATCAGAGAACGGAGTCCCTGGAGCAAACACCTGCTTATATCGCCTTTGGGCTGGGATCCAATATCCCTCTTTCACTATTGTTCAGTGAAACGTATTCTGTTAGTTTGCATTACCTGCTTACCATGCATTTATATGGCCTTATCTGTTGTATGTATGTAACTGTTTTATTGATGTCATCTCCAACAATAAATATTTTCGGAATGAAAAAATCAATTCATCCTGCAAAAAAACCATCCTTACACTTGTACACACTGTATATGGAAAAATAAAAAAGTTATGGCTCTCAAGAGATAGATAAAACACTTCTTTTTTTTAAAGTGCTTCAAAATAAAAAAAACTATATAAATTGGGTATCACCATAATTGTATCGACCCAGAGAGTAAAGCTAACTGGTCATGGATACCGCACAGTGAGCGCTGTTAAAAAAAACACTGGTAGGATTGCAGTATTTTCTTCACCCTGCCTTCCAAAAAACGGATTTAAAACTGATCAAAAAGTCTTGTCCCCCCAAAAATGATACCAAGAAAAACTTCAACTCATCCCGTAAAAAACAAGCCCCTACGCAGCTCCGTACACAGAAAAATAAAAAAGTTATGGCTCTCAGACTATGGCGATGCAAAAACGTGTTTTCCTTTTTGAATAAAAGTGTTTTTATTGTGTAAAAGCAGTAAAACATAAAAAATAAGAAATTGGGCATCGCTGTAATCATATCGACCTGCTGAGTAATAATAGCGTGTTATTTATACCGCACGGTGATCGCTGTAAAAAATAAAAATAAAAAACACTACCAGGAATGCTGTAATTTGTTCAAAATGCCTCACAAAAACCTTAATAAAAAGTGATAAAAGCATCATATGCACCCCATAATGGTACTAATAAAAACGTCAACTCATCCTGCAAAAAACAAGCCCATAGTCAGCTCCTTATACAGAAAACTGAAAAAGTTATGGCTATCAGAATAGGACAACATAAAAACGCAATTTTTTATAGACCTATTTCTATTGTGTAAAAGTAATAAAACATAAAAAACTATATAAAATTTATATAATTGCAATTGTACCGAGCCTCATAGTAAAGTTATCACGTCATTTACACTGCACTGCGAACGCTGTAAAATTGAAGCCCAAAAAACAATGGCGGAACTCTTCCCCCCATTTTCATGGCCCAATGCTAAAAAAAACTATGGAACACCTGTGCACCCAAAATACACAATACACCCCTAGATGAGATCCCTGAAGGGTGTTGAATCCAAAATGAGGTGACTTCTGGAATGTTTCACCTGTTCTGGTACTTTGGGGGCTTTGCAGATGCGACACGGTCCCACCAAAATCTGCATTCCAAAAGCCAAATAACACAACCTCCCTTATACGCCCTGACATGCGCCCAAACAGCAGTTTACACCCACATGTAGGGTATTGCCGAACTTGGAAGAAATTGTGTAACAAAATTTTGGGTGCCTTTTTGCCAGGATTCCTTGTAAAAATTAAAAATTTTCAGCTATAATTGCAGATTGTTGGAAAAAATGTTTTTTCTTTTTCACAGCCTAATGCTAAAAAATTTTGTGACGCACCTGTGGGGTCGATATATTCACTACACACCTGGATATATTCCTTAAGGGGTGTAGTTCCCAATATGGGGTCTTTTTATGGGTGTTTATTAAGTTTTAGCGCCTTAGGGTGTCTGCAAACCTGAAATGGCGCCAGAATACAATCGTAATGAAAATGAGACCCCAGAGTCCAGTAGGTGCTCCTCCTATTCTGGGGCTTGTGGTTAAGCCAAATAGCGCACTGGGATATCTCTGAACACAGCAGAATCTGGAGAATCAATATTAAGTTGCATTTCCCTGATCACAATTACCGTATTCTTATAAATGGATAAAAATTTAAAATCTGCAAAAAAGGGACATTTTTAAATTTCACTTCCACTTTAATTCCTGTGAAACACCTAATGGGTTAATGAACTTCCTAAATGCGGTTTTGAATACTTTATGGGGTGTAGATTCTTATATGAAGTCCTTTATGGGGGTACCTAACATAAAGGCCAATCAAAGTCACGTTAGAACTGGATTGGTCCCTAAAAAATGTATATTGCAAATTTTCTTGAAAATTTGAAAATTACTACTAAATTTCTAAGCCCCCTAATGTCGCAAAAAAAAAGACATTTAAAAAAATGATGCCAAACTACAGCAGACATATGGTAGATGCTAGTTATAAACTATTTTGAATGGAATAACTGTCTTACATGCAGAAATTTTTGAAGTTTTAAATTCGTAAACTTTTAAAATTTTTCACGATACTTTGATATTTTTCACAAATAAACAAGCATTTTTTGGACCAAAATTTCTTACTATCTTAAAGCACAATGTGTCACGAGAAAACCATCTCTGAATGGATAGGTTAAAGTGTCAAAAAGTTATTCTCATATAAAGTGACACATGCCAGATTTTAAAAAATGGGGCTCTGTCAGAGAGGCCAAAACTGGCTCTGGCAGTAAGGGGTTAAATCATCCCCTATTGCCATTTTACAAATAAAAAAATTAAAAAGTTACACATAATTGGTATCGTCATGTCCGTAAAAGTCCGATCTATTAAACTATTTTCTTCCTCTAAAACCTTGGTGCGTCCTATAGACCGAAAAATGAGATATGTCCTTTAGACACTTTGGGCGAAATTAATGAACTTTGGCACCCACTCCCCAATTGTATCGCATGCACCAATAGTGTAGAATGCTTCAGAATGCATGATCCTGTTCTTCTGCAAGACATACATTTGGCGCAGTGTAGAGCCAATACCACAAGTCTGCTCAGCACCACTCACCCTGGTCTGGCTGTTCTTCTGCAGGTCATCAACAGGCGCATGTAAGCCAATAGACAAGTCTGGCTCAGGCACCACTTTACCTGTTGGCTGTTCTTCTGAGGTCATACATACAGGGCAGTGCAGAGCCAATACCACAAGTCTGGCTCAGGCACCACCTTTACCCTGGTCTGGCTGTTCTTCTGCAGGTTATACATATAGGCAGTGTAGGCCAATACCACAGTCTCAGCAGCCACTTTACCCGTCTGCTGTTCTCACAGGTCATACAACAGGGCATGTAGAGCCAATACCACAAGTCTGGCTCAGGCACCACCTTACCCTGGTCTGGCTGTTCTTGTGCAGGTCATACATACAGGGCAGTGTAGATCCAATACCTCAAGTCTGGCTCAGGCACCACCTTTATCCTGGTCTGGTTGTTCTTCTGCACCTTATACATACAGGGCAGTGTAGAGCCAATACCACAAGTCTGGCTCAGGCACCACCTTTACCCTGGTCTGGCTGTTCTTCTGCAGGTCATACATACAGGACAGTGTAGAACGAATACATCAGGTCTGGCTCAGGTACCACCTTTACCTGGTCTGGCTGTTTCTGCAGTCATACATACAGGAGTGTAAACAATACACAAGTCTGGCTCAGGCACCACCTTTACCCTGGTCTGGCTGTTCTTCTGCAGGTCATACATACAGGGCAGTGTAGAGCCAATACCACAAGTCTGGCTCAGGCATCACCTTTACCCTGGTCGGGTGTTCTTCTGCAGGTCATACATACAGCAGTGAGAGCCATACACAAGTCGCTCAGGCACCACTTTACCTGGTCTGGCTGTTCCAGCAGTAATGCGCCCAGTTTTGCCGTCCTCCAGGCATAAATGTGTAGAATCATACATTTGTGGTGCGACACCCCCAGAATGCTCCCACATCTAGTGCACATTATAAAGTGGCAAGGGTGTCGCAAAATGTGCCAAATTTTGGGATGCGCCTGCTCGTACATCTAAAGAACAGGACTGCACCAGTTTTTGGACTGAAAGCACCCCAGAATACTGGCGCAGCCCCGTTCATACATGTCGCCCTTTTTGCATATTGCAGGAAGTGTCTTAGCCAGAGGTGGACTTGGCTTTATTGAAAAGAATGTCATCACAATGCAACATGTTGCGCCAAAAAAATTGCCAGAATAGCATAAAAAAATGTGACGCAGAGTTTTGGGATAAAGTAAGTCAGCTAGCAGTTGGTCTAAGTAAGCTAAACAAGTCTAACGATGCACCAAAATGATCAAACAGCCATTGTGATCTAGCTGGTACATTTTTAGAAAGCATGTCTAAGTTTTCGCTGTCTGGGGGAGATTTGTTGAGACTGATTTGAAAGACTCTGATCATCATGGAAAGGACTTAGATGTGATAAATATATTGAGCCTTACTATATTTGGCACATCTTTCAGTGGCTTGGGCCTAACAGTGAAACAAAAAACAACAAAGTTCCATGGGGGCATAAAAGCTATTCAAAGCCTAAAAAATAGCTAAAAAAAAACATCTACAGCAAGCTGATTTGATTTACAGAGCCACAGCCCGCTTCAGACTCACACTTCCTGTTTAGGCTGTGGTGTGGTTCTACAGCTGTGCTATTTCTGCTACAATGACATAAGTGCAGGAGGTTTGTAAACTGTAATGCACAAAGCTACAGAGCTTTAAAAAGAACATGACACATAGATTATGCCCCCCTTGCTGAGGACAGCACAAGCTAGTGTCAGACCTGCTGTTTCCAGCGCTGTGTCCCTTATTCTGTAAGATGCTGTAGTTTTCATGTATTTAATGCTCAAATCTGCAGTCTTCAGCCAGAAAAGAGTCATTCAGAGAGTCAGTTTTTCCAATCCCCGCCCATCTGAGGCTAGCCCCACCCACCTCAACTGATAAATCTATTACTTTGAATAGGTAGAAACATGGGAATAACTGTCAGTGGGCGGGGATTGCCTTTGGTAGGCGGGGCTAACACCTACTAATGAATAAGATTTGAGGGGTAAATGCTCTAAAACTGCAACATCTTACAGAATAAGGGACACAGCTCTGGAAACAGCAGGTCTGTCAAAAGCTTGTGCTGTCCTCAGCAAGGGGGGCATAACCTATGTGACAGGTTCTCTTTAAAGGGTTAAAGCTTGACAGTAAGTAATGTATATGAGCGCCTGTGTTAGCAGGGAGTGAGTCACCATGGTTGGACAGGGCAGATAGAGCAATGAGAGCTGAGAGAGGTAGTCTTTAACCTAGAGAAACGTGTGTAAACAAGCAGGAGATAAAATCTCATCTACTGTAACTGCTAAATATAGCAAAATCAGAAAAGCAATGTATTTGGTAATAGTCTTAATTTAACTTTGCCTAAATGTTTAAAGTTGATCAATGTGGTAAGAAAACTCCTTTTAAGTGAAAAAACACTATAAAGAAAAAAGCAATGTACGTAGCACATATATTTCCATATTGATTTGTAGCTAACATCTATCCGCTACAGTTTTGGGCCACTAAAAATGCTGCTAAAAATGCTAAATCTGAGGCCAGCCTAAGAGTGCACAACTACTGAAAGGGTTTTATCATTTCATATAATGATGGCATATCGTGTCGATATTTCCTCAATGCATGATACAATTGTCTATTTTTAAGTAGATATAAGAACTAGAACTGAGTCATTTTGCCTTTAATCCTAGAATCCTGTATATGGTACAGAACCACTTAAAATCAGACATAAACCCCTTCTGTTATGTGAAAAAGAAAAAAAAAATCCTGGAGTTCTGCTTTAAGACTCTGGCCTGAAACCAGTCAAGTACAAAGAGAAGCAGTCTCAGCGGTGAGACTCAGAGGTCCAGTATTCCACCTGTGAAGTACAAGTGTGAAGTGTAAGCCAAATTCATTTAGTTCCCTTTACATACTTGTCAACTTCACTTACTGCAGTTTTTCTCCTCCTTCTTCTCCAGAAAGGACGGTTAATTGTTGTTCTATTCACTCCATCACATAACACCATTTAACGGGTATGACAGGCACTGCTTGCTAATTATGAAACAAAATTTGCACTGCAAGGTTTGTTGTGTCAACAGGTTCCCTGGACAATTCAGTGATTGTTTTATGAAAAGATTGGGTAGTCAGGGTTGAGAACTTTCACTTCAATTATCCTCATTTACTGTCAAGGCTTGGAGTTGTTCTACTGGAATGAAATGAACAAAATAATGAGCTCCATTCTGGCCCCATACAAGCAGTTGGTGAACCCTAAAGACGTCGGCGAGTAGTATGTTATGTCTCCTTTTATTGAGAACGGTACAGACATCAGGCCATATGTTCTGTTCCCCCCCAGATGAGCAGCCTTGAGAAAATAAAAGAAATATTACGCATTAGTTTAATGCAATGTGAACACAAATGTGTTTCCTAATGCCTGAGATAAATAGCAGCTGGCACTTTTTCATTTGGGCAAATTTAGATAATAGCGAGATGTTTTAATAACCATTAGCTAACTGCTCTTGGACAGTAAATAGTTTTGACATTGTGTTTCCTAATCCCTCTGCTATTGAGCCACACATAAACAGTTCCTCACATCTGCTCGAAGACTGGAAAATGTTCATTAGTTTCAAAATTACTTCCTACATTGTTACCAGTATTTAATGACACAAACCACAAATATCCTAAAGGCCGTGGTATAGTTATTACGTAAGATTTTAGCAGAATTAAGAATGGTGGTCGCCTTTTTAAAAAATTGAGAAAATCAAATTTGTCTTCCGTTTTGCAGTACATTGCTAAGAAACAGCCTAACAATTTTTCAAGATATGTTATATTTAAGTCAAATTTAAAAAAGTCTTTGGATGATGATGGAACTTCTTGGATGTTGACTTACTAGGATATGATCACCAAGGGACCCTCCCGTTTCTCATGCTTTAAAAGGTGTTTCCATCTGTGGCATATTGATAGGATACATCATAAATGTTTTATAGGTGCGGGTCCCATCACCTGTCTTGATAATGAGCCCCTGAAAGTCTCTGTATAGAATAGAGAGGAGATTGCACTTACATGGGCCTTCCATAGGACAGAATAGAGAGTTCTGCGCAAGTGCAACATTCTTTCCGTTCTGCTCAGAGACTTTCAGAGGCCCATTCTCAAGAAAGGGACAAGGATTGAAGGTTGGCCATGCACTTACCAGACATATATGGTATATTCTATCTATATGCCATGAATGTCTGAGATGGGAACACCACTTTAACCCTTATAGAGATATGGACTTTCTCAGTCCCCAGCTCACCATTAGAGTAGTTAATTGGTGACCCATTCACTGCTGTGGATATCACACTGGTATGTGGCATAAAATACTGATGTGATCATTCTCAGAAAACAGCAAGAACAAAGGACTAGAAGTGCTGTCAGACACACAGGTGTAGTTAGTATAACCTAAAAAGGCTTTAACATGCTTTAAAAATGTATTATTTAGAGAAGTCTGAGTAACAAAAGAAGAAGTCTAAGCCTATTAACTAGAATGGGGAGTGGTAACAAAGGGTGATATCCCTCTGGAGGACCCAGCTTGTTAAATTCAATGGGTGTCGTGTAATGCTTCATTTCTCCTGAGGGGGTGCTGCAGAAAGTCAAGCACTTACTGACAGGCTCAATAATTAATTACAGCTTATTACTGGCAGTCCCAGCATAAGGAACCCCTTTTACCCATCAGTCATTCCAACATAAAGGGATTGTTAAAAACAGGAAACATCAATAGCATAGACTAATTTTTCCAGAAAAGACTAATGGCTCATACTTTTCTGGACTGGTAAATAAGCTCCTATATAAAAATGCATGTTATGCAAAAACAAGACAATGGCTTTATTTTTCATTGACAATGTAGAGCTGTCTGGATAGCTCCAATAAAATCCTGTATTATTTTAAAAGGAATTTAGACATTAACAAAGTGATACTAGAAAGGTATAACAAAGGCATCTGACTAGTTGTTGCTCATTTGTGATGGTTTCAAAATTACTGAGCCTTTCAAATTACCCCCCAGAAATATTCTTATCCTCATGACATGGAATAGTTTGTATGGGATTTCGTACTTAGAAGCACTTCCCTATGCAACTATAAATAACTGCTGCTGCCACCTATGGAGCATATAGAAGAACTACAGTACCAACAATTAAAACAGTCAAAAATGTATATAGTCCACTGAACTTTCCAACACTCAAAACCCCTTGAAAAGTGCATATGACTTGTGCATTCAAAAAAAATATCTCCCATATGTCTTGTGCATGGAAACTTTTGGACCAGTAGATAAAATATAGTCCAGCCTTGAGCTGGAGAAGCAGCCTTGGTTGGACAGCATTATATATAGTCAATTAAGATATTTGTTTAGTTTGTGATATTAAAAAAAAAACAAAGTATGTGCCCCTTCAGACATATCTCTCTAAGATCATACCTATATAGTAAAGTACAGGCAATAAATTTATACTTGTATACTTGCATGCTATATCTTATATACAAGTTTTGGTGAGGATGTTTTAAATCAAGCCAATTATTTACAATATTAAAACAAGAAAACACATATGGCCAAATACCAGGCACAACATGAAGTTCAGATGCTTTCCCCTGGACTCCAAACACCAAGCAAACAGATCATCAATTCCATATGTGATCTTCATTTCAGAAAACACATCTAGTAGCAATAGGTGCAGACGGGAGCTTGGAAAGGTCTGTGATCCTAAGCAGGTTGCTCTGTTTGATGAAGCCTGACTGAGCCAGAACAAGCAGAGACAAATTTAAAAAAAGAACATTTCAGAGTGTAATGTGGCACATTTATCTTTCGAAAACCAGAATGGACATTATCCAGAAAAAAGACACAATAAAGACGCCAATGGTAAATTGATGATGAACTAAAGAGATGCAGAGCTGTTCCATTTCAATTCATTCTCCAAAAATGTGCTAGACATACTATACATAGATGCATGTATACCCTTTACACTACTGCTCAAAAGCTTTAGAACTCCTCAATTTTTCCAGTTTTTTTTTATATTTACACAGTTTGATGTCACAAATGTACTTTGAAAAAAAGATGAACCTAAGTAAAAATGAATAAAAATAGTGGCTAAACTTTAGTTCAACAAATTAAATTTAGATTTTTGACTCTTCAAGGTATCTTCACAGAGCTGATATAACAGCTTTACACCACCGGGGTATTCTTTCTACAACTGCATACAAATATTGTTCCGAAATTTCTTCTTGCTGCACAAGTTTTACACTTGTAGGTTGCTTTGCTTTTACCCTTTGACCCCATTCACCTAACACAAGCTCTGTAGTGTTTACATCTGGAGACTTTGTATGTCTTTCCATTCTTTGAAGCCTACCGGCTTCTTCTTGTCTTCTTAGGTAGTTCTGACATAACGTAAAAGTATGTTTTGGATCATTGTCTTGCTGTAATATGAGCCCCCAACCAACTAGGTGTACACCAGAGGGAATTGCATTTCGCATCAAAATTCTGTGGTAGGCCTTATTGTCTAGGGTGCCAGTTACCCTGGGCAAGTTGCTAGCTCTGAATCCACCAAAAGAGCTCCAGACCATCACGCTTCCTCCTCTATGTTTATTAGTTAGTATCACAAACTGAGGAACCATCCTTTTATCTACTTGACAATATACCAAAATCCTGCATGTTTTACAAAAGATGTCAAATCTTGACATATCAGTCTGTAAGCTCTTCTTCCACTCTCCAGTGGTCCGCTGGAAGTGCTCCTTGGCCCAAGCAAGTCCATTTTTAGTTTGCAATGTTAGTAGCGGTAATCTTAGAATATGAACATGGCACAAGGGTTTATGTGACTGGCTCCATTGTGATTCTGGTTATCATTACTTCTTATATACTAGTGGTCGAGTATATATTGTCATAGCCACATCTGAAAAATTAACGCAGTAAGTAATTTTGCCAGTCCTATTATTCCCTTTTAATCCTTTTATCAACCCATACATTGGGTTTTTTGGGGATGTCTAGGGACCTTTGGATATATTGGTTTTATATTTTCATCTTTAGTTCATCTTTTGGATTAAAGAGGTTGGTAGGTTCATATAAAGAAATAATATTAAACTGCAGGTGCCTCATAAAAAAAAAAAATTCTACTCACCTTCCCTCACTCTTCTGTTCTAACGTTGCGTCTCTCCAGTCCTATGTTTACCTTGTTCTTCTCCCGAATGTGACATCGTCGCTATAGCTGTTGACTGGCTGTCGACTATTGCAGCAAATCAGTGGCTGTAGTAATAAAATCCTATCTGAAAGAAAGAAAAACATAAACCGAAGACCTAAGCGACCCATGGACGGAAGTGAATATAGGTTTGTTTGCTTTTTATGATGCACCTGCACCTTACTATTATTTTTTTCAACTACCTGGTCAAACCCTATAAGATATATTTGAGTTGGTAGTGTTTAAAATCAAAATATCTTTTTTGGCCCAATATTATTTTTTTGCTAAACTATTTTGGCCTATGTTTGATATACATTTAATTTTATTTATATATTTATATTAAATAAATATAAAAATAATTTATATAAAAAATATATATCAACTCACCCGGCCACTTTTTAGGAAAAAACCTGTCCAAAAATTTCGTTAACACTTAATTTCAAATCCCAAATCACTTTTGGGGAAAATCAGGAAATTTAGGCATGTAACAGGGGCAAGAAAATCTCCCTGCAGTTAAAACCGAGCACAGTATGGGGAAAAAAGGTGTTTGAGTCCCTTTTGAACTGGCATGGTTGTTGGACCCAGAAGGGCTGGTCTGAGTATTTAAAAACTGTGATCCCCTGGGTTTTCCCCGCACAACCATCTCTGGGGTTTAAAAAAATGGGGCCCCAAAAAAAAAAACATCCAGTGAGCGGCATCCTGTGGCGGAAATGCCTTTTTGATGCCAAGGTCAAAGGAGAATGGGCAAAGGTTCGAGCTGTAGAAAGGCAACAGTGATCAAAAAGCCCCCCGTTACAACCAAAAGGTACAGAAGAGCTCTCTGAACGCAAGTACGACGAACTTTGAGGAGAAATTTGGTACAGCACAGAAGACCACACCGGGCCCCTCCTTTCCTAAAACAGGAAAAAAATGAGGCTCCAAATTTGCCCCGCTCATCGAAATTGGACATAGAAGATTGGAAAAAAATTTTCCTGGTCGATGAATCTCGATTTTGCTGCGACATTCGGGTGGTAGGGTCAAATTTGGGGGGTCAACAACATGAAACCTGGATCCCTCCTGCCCGTATCAAAAGGGTTTAGGCTGGTGGGGGGTGTCTGGTTGGGGAAAAATTTCTTGCCACTCTTTTTTGGCCCCGGACCAATTGGGCATTTTGAACACCTTGTTGAATCTTCCCAAAGAATTGAGGCAGTTCTGAAGGCAAAAGGGGGTCCAACCCGTTATTAGCATGGTGTACCTAAAAAAGTGGGCCGGGGATGGGAAATAATATTTAAAAATTTTATTTTTATTTTTTTACCATAGCTAACTAAAAGTTATGTTTTATAGACTGCAGTACTGTGATACAATTGTTTTGTTATGTGGTCTTTGGCTTTTCATTACCCTATTAGGGGTTAAATTTAAAAAATTTAAAATGTTTTTTTAAATTTCTTTTAACTTATTTTTGAACCTTTAAAACCTTTTCACATTTTTTTGGCTGCACTAAAAACTGTGTTTAAAAGGGAATGGGCCCAAACAAAAAAATGATTTTACTTTTTTTAACTAACTTTTTTTTTAACAAAACTTTTTTAAAAAAAAAAATTTTTTAAAAAAAATTTTTTTTTTTTTTTTTAATTTTTCCATATCACTATCAAAATTTTTTTTTTAAATTTCTTAAGTCCCTTTGCAGTTTCCACTTTGGCCCCTAAGGCCTAATAAAAGTCAAAAAAACTTCCTATCTGTACAAAAAAATTTCCCTCATGTCGGGCTCATTAGCAAAAGGGGGTCAAAACTAAAAAGGAAAACACCATTTTGGAATAAAAAACCCAAAAAAAAATTTCCAAAACAGTCCACAATAGGAGAAGCCACAGTTCACCCCTCCCTTCCCTGCAACCTAAATTCTTCCCAGGTCACAAAGCATTCAAAAAAATTCTCCAATAAAAAGACATTTGGGACTGATTCAGCCCTTAAAGGGCTCCATGTCAGGGGAGGCTGCCTAAAAAAAATTCTCTTTTTTGACTGCTTTTTAAAAGCGGGCAAAGCAAGAATGCTGTCCCCACAATCATATACAGATTACTGAATTGAGAAATCTACAATCAGAAAATAAAAACGCTGAAGGAGAAAAGAATATGGATCAGGATATTGTTTTAATAAGTAAAAAAAAATTGGTGACAGATTCCCTTTAATGTAACAAAGAAATGGAAAAATTGAGGTGCTAAAAAAACTTGAAAGTTAGTGTCCAGACTTTTTATGCTACGACAGGGCTTGTTCACACAACGTTTTGGATTCGTTTTGGATGCGTTTTACGGATCCGTTTTTAACCTGCGAAAACTGGATGCAAACTGCATCCAAAAAGCGGATGCAGAAAACGCAACAGCTGATCCTTTTTTGGATGCGTATTGGATACCTTTTGCATGCGTTTTACGGATCCGTCTTTTGGATCCGTTTTTTCAATGCTTTATTTAAATCAACCTATCAAACAGCAATTAAATATAATATAACCTATCAATGACCAAGAAAAAAACCTTTTTTTATCTAGTGTCAATCAACTGTACATACACCTATGATTTTAGAACCCCCCCCCCCCCCCCCCCGCCTATTTTTTTTTTTTTGTAATCAACCAATAGTTTTCAAACTCAGAGACCCGACGTCCATGTGTCATCCGTGGTATGCTGGGGGCTGTGGGACTGACATTATCCTCCTCTCCTTTACCCATGTAGAATGAAGGCATTTTCCAATAGCACATTGCATCAGAAAAATTAGCCCTCCCATTAGAATGATACAAAATATAACCCAAACATAATATTCAAATTGTATATTTAATTTAAATCCAATGCATTTTTACGGATGCGTTTTTGGCATCGAAAGCGGATCCAAAATGCACCCAAATGTATGCTACGCTTTTGGATCCGCTTTCGGGATGCCAAAAGCGCACTCCATTATTTCCTATGGGGATTTCTCTTGCGTAAAACGCAAGAAGAATTGACATGTCAATTCTTAAAACGGATCCGAAAAACGGATCGCGAAAAGCGCATCGTCAATCACTCTTGTGAACAGCAATGCTCTTATGCCATTGAAAGCAATGTTAATCACACTCACAATTGTTAGATCCGACAGATTCAGTGTCGGCTAGAAGCAAGAGATTCAAGGCCTTCCTCCTCCCCCCAGATGATACATAGGAGTGTTTGGAAATGTGTCATATCAGCTAATGCTTGATATGTACATGCAAATTATAACTTGTCTCTTAGCGACCACCAATTAACCAATTAAACAATAGTGATAGAATAGTCATGTGATTAAAAAGTTCTATTGGAATGTAATTTACTGTGATTAAACTTCAGATTTATGTCCCAAACGGAAGGAGTGGGTCGTATTTCTCGAGCTCCGGCTGTTACAGCTGTAATAACAATATAATTCGAAGGAGGCATTTAATTGGACAAAGGAGTGGAACAAAGATAATTTCCACACCTAATTTTATCATCTTGACAGACTCTCAAAGCAATAACTAAAATAAGGATTATATACAATATAATAAATGATGGGGACAGCTCATCTCCTTTTCTTCCTTCTCCCTTTATAATGATCCATGCACACGACACAAAGCATGACCACAACTCTCTCTCTCTCTTGTAGATGTCAATGAATTAATTTATGACTTGTGTATGTCCTTTTTAGACTCAAACAAAAGTCCATTGGTCCATTGGGGTTTTAAGTAAGTTGTATAGTCACACCATATTATGCTATGAACAAGAACAAGACGTTTGAAATGTTTAAGAGTAAGGTGGACCGTGTGTGCTTGTTATCTGCAACATGTCATTCTTCTGCATTTATTTTGTGAGCCAACAAGGGATCTATGCACCCTTATAATTTGGACATGTTTGTTAAGCATGTTGGTGCCAGCGGGTTAACCAACCAAATAACTAAGATAAACCTGAGACATTAGCTAATTCCTCTTGGATCTGTTGGAAATTACGAACACTTTCATTTAAGTCTGAGGAACTACCAAATCATTTAACCCTATATTGTTTTCTCTGACACCATGAGCAAGTAAAGTTTTTTCAGTTCAGGCAAGGAGGGTGAACCCATAATCATACAAAAAAAACCAGGATAAAAACGCATTAAAAAATATTTCTGAACACTGTGATGGGGCCTAGATGGGATGAGTTTGAGTTTCAGATTTGTATGCTCCTTGACTTGCTTGTTCCTCCATCATCTTATATTGGGGAAAGTCTGTCTTTTCCCCTTTCACTTTTTACTTCTCCCTACTATCCTTTTCCTTACACTTTTCTTTTTTTTTTAGACATTGTATTAAATCATTATTCCATTATCTGATATCTGATCTCCTTCAATTTCCCAAGTCTCCAAATCAACCTGAAAACCCATCTCTTCAGGATTGCCTGTAACCCATAATAACCCTGCTGCCCCTACACCACCCCACAAACATGTCTGCCCCTCACCTTCTGTCTCTTACCACCTTCCTTGTAGATTGTAACTCTTCGCAGGTAGGACCCTCTATCCCTCTGTACGAGTTGTTAGTTATATATCGTTACCTCCGCACTTGTTTGACCTATGCTATGTATGTAACCCTCTTGAATGTTCAGCGCCCTGGAACTAAGGGTGCTCTAAATTAAATAATAATACATTTGGTGTCTATGGGCGCCCCAAGACCATGCTTGGTCTGTTGTGTACTGTGGCTCTTGGGTCCATTCAATTTCTGATTTGCTGTACCAACTGATTATTTTATCAGTCACTTCCATGGACTCTCTGTACGCTTGTATGCCTCTGTCTTTGAGTTCTTGTATTGCAATGTAGTTTTACTGATTATTGTTATATTGTTAGGAAGACATGGTGCGGCCTGAGAGCAGTCATGGTGCAGCCATGACGCAGTCAAGAACTTCTGCAGCTTCCCACACAAGGGATTTTTAATCAGATTAATGTACGGATGCATGGATTTACATATGTACACCAGCAAAACTGCATGGCCAGTACCAATCAGTATTCACCTGCAAATTTTATATGGTGCTGATCTCAACCATGTCATTGGCGCACCCTGACTGTGCCAAGACGACACTATGCATTCCTATCCTAAAATACATTCAAAGAAAAAACTGCAGTATAGAATTTGAACTAGTTAATTAAAAAAGTTGCTACATTAAAGTAAGTTTACTTTTGGGAAAAGTTAGATATTCCTTCACTAAAGTGGTGTTTCAAAAGTACTTAGTCTATCAGGTATGATTAAAAATAGAAAAAATTATCTTGTAAACTGCTTGTTACAGAGCTGCGGCTGATCCTCGTGCTCCCGGTTGAGGATCTTACTGTTCATTGATCATGTGACCCTACAGCTTTCCAGAGGCTGCAACAGTCTCTTGCAGGCTATACCACAAAAGACTGCTGTGCCATGTGATTAGCTGCCTGATTGGTCACATAAAGAGGGAATGGTGACGTAATTGGCCGGGTTCACCGGGACCAATCGCAGCATTGGAACAACCAGGTTTATAAGGGAAGTTTTATTTTTACTTATTTATTTTTTAAATCATACCAACGGAATGACGAGTAGTTAGGTCTTTTGGATCACTCCTTTAAATCCTACCTGCACAGGTAAATCCATACCGTCATAAGAAATAGAAATCATGCATTGCTTCATTCATTCCAAGTAAGGCTAGAGATGCATCTAAAAATGGCAAATACTAGTCAGATACGTAAGAAGGCTGTTAACCAAATAGTCTTTTGGCAGAAAGGAAATTTGTCTTATCTAAACTCCATAAATTATTATGTAATTGTTGGAAGGGAAAATCCATGGGCCACATGTATGAAAACTGTTTAGGTCTAAAACTCACTTTTTTTGCCCATAGTAACCTATGAGTAAAAGAGTGAGTTTTAGACCAAAGCAGGTTCATACATGTGGCCCCATGTTTGATCTCCCAGGACAGGAAAGGATCAGATATGTTGGGTTTCCCTTGATAATTGTCCTTGTCGGGACAATCAAGAGGTCCACATATGTATTAGCAGGATCGTCCACATCGTTTTCAGCAGGATACAACAAGAATTTCATTGGTAATCAAATCTGTTAATGTTTCATATATTTACATTGACTCAACTGTTGGGTCTAGAGGGTATCATAATCTATTGAAGCCATTGAACAGTGATAACATTCAATGGATCATGCTTTGAACACTTATCCTGTATTATCCCAGAGTAATACCAATTTGTTATTGTTGTCTTTAAAAGGCTAACCCTACCAACATATTGGCAGTATGTTGATAAGATATGCCATCAATGTGAGAACCACACATCTCCAGAACTGGCCCCTGAAAGTTTTCCTTCAACATGAAGAGTTGTTCGAAACTGTCCTATTGATTTTAATGGGGGTTCCAAGTACAGCTGACAGTTCTCGAAAATCCCACTGCAATCAATAGGACCATTCCAACCATCTCTCTTTTAAAAATGGAGGCTTTCCTAGGCCCTTTCTCAAGATAGGTTTGAGTCTCAGAGGGACCCACACCTATCACATATTAATGGCATATCTCATCTTAACCTTTAATGGAGTTGACCAAGCTTGACATGCCCTTTAAAGTGGTTGGACATAGTGAGTAATAATACAGCGGTTTTGTTTCCAAAACAGCGCCACTCTTGTCCTTAGGTTGTGTCTGGTATTGAAGTTTAGTTCATCTGAAGTAAGTACAGGTATTCTTCAATAGCACACATAACCTATGCAATTGTATCACACCATTTTTGAAAGAAAGCAGGCATTTTTCCCATTCTGTGCTCTATAAAGAGAGATAAAATGGGCTAGTGAGGAAAGTGTATCTTTTATTCTGTAGCCTAAAATAGTTAAGGTTGAATGGAATTAGAAAAACATTTTTTTTCCCTAGAAACAGTGCCCCTCTTGCCTCTGGGTTGTGTTTGGTATTTAAGTTTAGCTCCTTTTAAGTAAATAGGGCTCAGCTGCAATACTGGGCCTCCACGGGGTGCTACTGCTGTTTTGAGAAAAAAGCAAACCCTTTTTTTCTAGTTCTGATCAACCCCTTTAACTTCTGCAATTCACAGAGGAAATGCAGTCATATATTCAAGTTGATACAACCCCTCTATAAAACAGACTATTGCAGCATGATTCACTGTACATAATAAATAGCCTCTTTAGCAATTTATTGCTACTACATGTAACATTTTGTTTAATTGCCATGTAAAATCCCAATCCTCCCACTACCCTTCCTCCCCCCCCACCCCCGCCACCTTAAAACTGCTCTAAAGAAAAAAAACATGTCATAAAAAATGGGGAATGACCTCATTCCTGATGGAATGATCTTTAACCACTGAAAGGATTTATATTCTCTTTATCCATTACAGACTGACTCCAGAGCTTGCTGTAACTGGTCTCAGGATATTAATTATGACACTGTGTAATGACTACCCACCCCATCAGACAAAAGGAGGCCTTTTTTCTTTAAAGTCACTTTTTGGATTATTATGTCGCGTAGTATCTACACAAGGCTTGTTATGTTTAATGAATGGTGCAGACATGTTACCAGTTTTCTCTAATTAAGAAAAATGGTGGTTTTTATCATCTGTAAAGCTTTCTTTACATCTTCAGGAAAAGACAGTATTTGGCAGAAATTCTTTCATTATTTTTTTCCTGTAAATTCAACAATATTACGTCTGGTTCATCCAGCGCCAGCCGGGAGGGAGGGGGGGTTGCAAAGGGTCACACAGAACACATCAAAATTTCCAGTTAATGGGGTGCGATGTATAGGGTCACACAGAGTACCTCAAGCATCCCTGTTAGTGGGGTATCACCTTTAGGGTCACACAGGGTGTCTCAGGCATCCTTTCTAGCAGGGTGTGATCTTTGGGGTCACACAGGGTACCTTAGACATTCCTGTCATAAGAATGTGATCTGTAGGGTCAGACAGGATACCTCAGACATCCCTGCTAGCTGGGTGTGATATTTGGGGTTACAGAGGGTACCTCAGACATCCCTTTTAGTGGGGTGTGATATTTGGGGTTACAGCGGGTACCTCAGACATCCCTGCTAGCTGGGTGTGATATTTGGGGTTACAGTGGGTACCTCAGACATCCCTGCTAGCGGGGTGTGATATTTAGGGTTACAGAGGGTACCTCAGACATGCCTGCTAGCGGGGTGTGATATTTAGGGTCACAGAGGGTACCTAAGACATGCCTGCTAGCGGGGTTTGATATTTAGGGTTACAGAGGGTACCACAGACATCCCTGCTAGCGGGGTGTGATATTTAGGGTTACAGAGGGTACCACAGACATCCCTGCTAGCGGGGTGTGATATTTCGGGTTACAGAGGGTACCTCAGACATCCCTGCTAGCGGGGTGTGATATTTCGGGTTACAAAGGGTACCTCAGACATCCCTGCTAGCGAGGTGTGATATTTAGGGTCACAAAGGGTACCTCAGACATCCCTGCTAGCGGGGTGTGATATTTAGGGTCACAAAGGGTACCTCAGACATCCCTGCTTGCGGGGTGTGATATTTGGGGTTACAGTGGGTACCTCAGACATCCCTGCTTGCGGGGTGTGATATTTGGGGTTACAGAGGGTACCTCATACATTCCTGCTAGCGGGATGTGATATTTGGGGTTACAGAGGGTACCTCAGACATCCCTACTAGCGCGGTGTGATATTTGGTGTCCCACAAAACACCTCAGACATCCCTGTCAGAAGAATGTTATCTGTAGGGTCAGACAGGATACCGCAGACATCCCTGCTTTTAGGGTGTGATCTGTAGGCTTAGAAACGGGAACCTTAGGTATCCCTGCTAGCAAGGCTGTGATCTTTGGGGTTACACAGGGTACTTCAGAATCTGTGGCTGGATGTGATCTGTAGGGTCACACAGGTTACCTCAGACATAGATAAAGGGGGGGGCTACAGTACTAATGGATCGCAACCAATACATAGAGGAAGCAAAGTCCCAACTAGCAGATGAGTTAGTATATGAACAGCTCATGAAAGATCCAACAGAAATTATTAAAAAAGAAGTAGATGAATATCTAATGGAAATAGTAAGATCAGGAATTATTGATGAAAAACTATATAAAATGCTCACCCAGGATACCAATATTATATATGGTTCCAAAGATCCACAAGGATGTAAAAAGACCACCAGGCAGACCAATAGTGTCGGGGGTATCATCTATAATATATCCTCTTGCAATATATATTGATAGCTTCCTGCAACCCATAGTCAAAACTCTCCCTAGATGCCTGAAAGATACCAGTGACCTATTACAGAGATTAGAACAAGTGGATATACAGGATATAACATACATATGTACCCTAGATGTCAAAAACCTCTATACAAATATCCCTAAAGAGGAAGGCATAAATATAATTAGAGAAGAACTTATAAAAAATTCCAAAATTATCCAACCAAATGATTGCTTTCTTACTAACATTATTAGACATCATCCTTACAAAAAATTATTTCAAATGTGGCAGTGAATTTTATATACAGCGACAAGGAGTTGCAATGGGTTCTCCAGCAGCTCCCAGTATAGCCAATATATTTATGGCCAACCTGGAAACTAAATCCATAATATTTAGTCGCTGGGAAAAATGCATAAAAATGTGGATAAGATCTGTGGATGATGTGCTATTATTGTGGACGGTCACACTAGAAGAGTTAAATCTTTTTGTAGAATTCATAAATACGGTGCATCCCCTAATAAAATTCACAAGTAATATTGACCAAAAATCCATTGACGACCTAGATGTCAACATTAATATAGAAAATAAAAAAATTGAAGACCAACTTGCACGTAAAAGAAATGGAGAGGAACAACCTCTTGAATGCAAAAAACCAACATGCTCCAAATTTGATAAAAGGAATCCCTAAGGGGCAATTTGTATGGATTAGGCGAATCTGTACACTAGATGAGGACTACCAAAGGAACAAACAGAAACTAATACAAAAATTTGTTGATAGAGGGTACGATGAGACAGTACTAAGAAAAATAGGTGATGAAATAGGAAAACTAACTAGGGAGGAAGCACGCAAACACAAAAACAAACAAAAAGATCAAAGGATCAACTACATTACCACCTATGATCACCATGTAGAAATAATTTAAAAAAGTATTTTAAAATTGTGGCATATACTACAGGTAGATCCAAAATATGGTCATCTATTTGTTGATCCCCCTAGATTTATATACCAGAGAGGGAAAAGTGTAGGTAATGTCCTCATTAGGTCAGACCTACAACAAAAACAAAAAAAGAAACAAACACTAATAGGAGCACAGAGGAAAGGTAAATATGGTTGTCTTGCGTGCCAAAATTGTAATCAAATAATAAAAGGTGATAGAATATCGCATCCAATGAAAGGGTACCCTATATTTATGAAGAAAAATTTCACGTGCAATTCCAGCAATGTCATATATATGCTAAAATGCCCTTGCGGGAAAGCATATATTGGCCAAACAACAAGACCAGCAAGAGTGAGAATTAATGAACATAGATCACAGATAAAATTGTTCAGAACTAGAATGGAAAAAACAGATAATAAAGAAAAAGACGTAGAAAATAAAAAATTTGGTGAAACATCGGTGGCCAAACATTTTTATGAATCTGGACACAATGTATGGGATCTGAAATGGTGTATTCTAGAAAAAGTAGAAGCAAGTGATACACATATTTTAAAAAATAAATTGTTACAAAGAGAAGTATTTTGGATCCACAAAATGCAAACACTGACACCTAATGGCCTAAATGAAGAGTGCAATTTGGGAAAAGTCTATACCTGATTTCTAGTTCTGAACAAATCAGCTGCTATGTGAAGTAACCAAAAGTAAAGCTACAATAGGATACGGCATATAAATGAATAAAAGATAAATATGATATATGGCCGTCATACTGATGCATACCGCGTGTTTTTATTATTATTGTTTTTAAAAATAATGAATGTACATTGAGACACACAGGAATCATATATAAGTGATGTATCCTATGGTTACCTCTATGCTTGACAAAAAGGGCGTGTAGCTCTCGAAACGTCGCGAGCCGTAGCGCTGTTTGAGAGGTGAGGTGTTGAGGAAGGCTCACACAGCACAGACGCTGGATGCAACAAGTCCACTCTGGACGGAATCTCCCATGCGACTACGCAAAGTAAAGGAGATACTTCAATGAACCACCCGGTGAATGATAAATGATAATACAATATATAGAAAGTGAAGTGTGGAATCTGTTTACACTGGGCATTCAAATTTTTTATGGAGATTTGAATAAAAATGTATATGTTTTATTACGGAAGCATACCGTTGTATATATACCATTTGCACTAATATTGGAGGCATATTGAATAGCAGGTGGGGACCTGCAGCGAAGGTATAACCTGTGTGTTCATTAATAAAGGTGCATTGCATGATGAGTATATACCTCAGACATCCCTGCTGGTATGTTGGGATCTGTAGGGTCACACAGGGTACCTTAGATATCCCTTCTGTGTGATCTTTGGGGTGACACAGGGTACCTCAGACCTCCTTGCTTACTGGATGTGTTATTTCAGGTAACACAAGGTATCTGAGACATCTCAGCTTATATGGTTGCTACCAATTGTTGGCATCCAAGGATTCTTACCAGTAGAAACCTAATATTAATTGTATAAGGGTAATTATGAGATGATGTATAGCACTGTTATTAGATGACTCTATATATGGAGCTGCTATTTGGGCAGGGAATGTTGGTATTATTTGAGCACTTTATAGTGGTATTTACACTGTGTAGCATTGCCACCTAGACCCTTGTTTCCATACTGTGTTTTCAGTTATAGTGTATGGCATCAGGCCACCATCCATTATGACTCATAATTTTGCTCTGGATGATATCAGTATTTGTACCTGGTGTGATAGTACAATATATTAGGTTGAACGGGGCATGAATAGAACAGTAGCTTTAAAAATAGCCAGCTTTATAGATAAGCTGCGCAAATAAATGTATAGTGTTAGTATCGGGATCAGTATTCTGTTGCACTTTATTTTATTGATTTTTCCCTGCTAATTATTTTCTTAAGAGTCCAGTGGGTTGACCAAATTAGTGATTGACAGTCATCTATGTATGCATGCTCAAGCTGTACATTTAAACCTGCCAATAGCTGGACTCCTTCCTGCCAAAAGCAGGGATTTTAGTAAGTTACAAGTTCCTCCTGCTTCATAACTTGATGCCAGTAGGGGTCAGTCCTGGGTCCACTACTCTTCTCTATCTACACCCTTGGCCTCGGTCAGCTCATAGCCTCACATGGCTTTCATTACCACCTGTATGCTGATGATACCCAACTCTACATCTCTGGCCCAGATGCCACTTCTCTACTCTCCCGGATCCCTGACTGTCTGTCCTCCATTTCCTCCTTCTCATCACGTCTCCTAAAACTAAATGTGGAGAAACAGAACTCACCATCTTTCCACCATCCAACTCTACCCCTGCCCCTGATCTCTCTATTACAGTCAACGGCTCTACACTTTCACCCGTCCCACAAGTCCGCTGTCTTGGGGTAATCCTAGACTCTGCTTTATCTTTCAAACCACACATCCAAACCCTGACCTCTGCCTGCCGCCTCCACCTGAAAAACATCTCTCGCATCCGCTCATTCCTCGGCTATGACACTACAAAAATGCTGGTCCATGCCCTTGTCATCTCCCGCCTAGACTACTGCAACATCCTTCTCAGTGGCCTCCCAGCACCACCCTTTCTCCCTCCCAACCATCCTTAACCTGCGCCCGCTTATCCACCTCTCTCCCGCTACTCCTCCCCTCCCCTCGCAATCCCTTTTACTGGCTTTCCCCCTTGCCCCGGAAACATTTCAAGCTATACCATGACCTACACTCTCCCGACCCCTCCCCTCCATAATCTCTGCCCTAATTTTTCCCAAAAATTCCCCCCCGCACTTCCCTCCTCACAGGGGCCTTTTCCTTGCTCTCCCCCTTTTCAGTCCTCACAAAACCGTCTCCAAACTTTTTCCCGTGCTTACCCACACTCTGAACTCACTGCCCCCAAAACCCAACTCTCCCCCTTTCACCAGCTTTTAAAAAACAACCGAAAACCCCTTTCTTTAGTTTCCTATAACCTTTACTAAACTTTTCACTACTTTCCCCCACAGACATGTCTGCCCCCCACCCCCGTTTTTTCCCCCCCCTTGTAGATTGTAAACCCCCCGGGGTAGGGGCCTCTTCCCTCTGTCGGGCCCAATTTTCTTATCCCCTTTTCCTGTATCGTTTGACTTTTGTAATGTATGTAACCCCCTCGAATGTACAGCGCCCTGGAATCAATGGCGCTTTAAAATAAATAATAATAATAATAATTAGCAACATTTTCATGAAGACAGGTTCCCTTTAAATAATATACTGCATTAGAACAGTCCTGTCCACAAGCAATTTCATGAACAAAACAAATGTTTTTTCCAGAACACAATGCTTGGTAATATACCGTTTGGCTTGTCCCTTTTTAAGCCTGTTGTGCTGGCACTATGTTATTATGACTGCCTCCAACAAGTTTTAGCCTATTTTATGAGATCTGCCATAAAGAGAGATTCCATTAATAATACACAAAGAAAATTATAGAGGTGGTTTTCTAAAGTTTACAACTCAATAATTTTGTGGTTCCAAGTCTGAAACTAACTTGTCCGATTATTTCATTTACAGAAAATTGTGTTCCAGAAATTAATTCTTATGAAAATATTTTCAGTGTTTTTAAACCTCCAAACCTAATGTTATACCAAAAGTTATAAAACAAATAAAAGCTATGGAAAGATCCTGAGTAAGCGTTCAGGTTTTATGATATTTCACAAATATAAACATTACTTACAAAATTTACAATACAATGAAACTTCTGCTGAAGACATTGCTAAATTATGAGTTAAAGGGGTTTTGCCATGATCTAATGTTGATGTGGGATCCTCCAAAATGGGTATTTAATCACTTTTCTAAAAATATGTCATTAAAAAAAGTGAAGCCTCTGAGAGCTACAGCCTGACTAAGATGCCCTTAGATTCCTGACAGTTTACATTAGACATGACCAGGATCTGATCGGGCCCTGCTTGCATTGTTTGCACTTCTTCTCTGATGGCAGGGAACATGAACACGCTTCGAAGCGACTGGGGAGAAAAGATCCTGGGTCTTCTGTAGAGAGAATCCACTGGTTGTAATGTAATTATCTGAGTAAACATGCAGACACTTCCTGCTTAGCCCTTCTCTCCCCCCCCCACAGCAGTTTGTGAACAAATGAAAGACGCTGCCTGCACAGAGCTTATCTTCTCTCCTGAGCAGATAAGAGGAAGAAACTTGTGCACAATATAGTTATCCCCTGTGGATTAGCCAAATAACATGTTTGTTCAAGTACAGAGACTGAATATCCGGAAAGTGCATGGGAGGTGAAATGATGACATCACAGAGGAGGTACTTGTTTTTTTAAAGACAGAAACACAATGCCCCTTTTTTCAAGCCCCAAGAGGGGAGTATCAGCCTGTTAGGTGAGGAACTCACTTCTTGGCAAAACCCCTTTCAGGTGTAGGCATCCTTGGAGTGCACACATTATGGGTAAGGCATTTTGAATATTTGTGCAAATATAGTAAAAGTTTGCATGCAGGGTAACTATTGATATGTGAATTGTTATGTATAGCTGCACAGTACTTGCACTTTGCTTGCATTTTATATATATATATATATATATATATATATATAATATATATTATATTATATATAATGTTCTTTGGTCTTAGCTTTACATCAATGCATTTTTTTGCACTTGCACTTCTCATGCTGTTATCAAGCCCATTGTTCAATTATATCTTAAAGGTTTATGCTACCCTCTCTGAGAGCAGGATATGATAATGTCGCTTCAAGAGGGATACTGTGAGCCCTAGCTGGAACCCGGCCCCCTGCTTACTTGACGTACTACCCTAAATGGCCGACCCCAACTGGGCGTCGGTCCCTACGCTACTAAAGCACTGGGACTGTAAGAAACATCAGTCAGTCTAGGTGAGTGATGGAACGATAACGTCAGGCCACAAAACAGAAGACAAATAGAAAAACAGGTAAACATGATAGGGCTCAGAAACACTGTCGCAAGTGAAGTACAAAGTCATTAAATTAGCCAAGGTCAGGTGCCCAAGCCAAGGTCAGTGCGAAAGTACGGGCAAGCCAGAAACTATCACAGGCACAATAGACAGATCCAATGAGGTTTAAATGGAGTGCCTGGAAACCGTCCCTCATAGCTTGCTGGTGCTGCCTCCTGGCCCACCTATTGGCCTGTGTGACACACCCACTGTCCACAGTGTCTGTACATCTGTCACTTCCACAGTCTCCAGCAAAATGTCTCTATGGGTGTGGACGCAAGCCAGGAGAATTAACAGGTACATAGTGTTGCTCCTTGCAGGCTGGAAGTTGACCAGATAAGTAATTTCTGAAAAACAAAGAGAGAGAAGCTGAGCTCTGTGATATGTAGGTTTATATTATTTGGAATAGGATTTCTGAGTAAAAATCAGAGAAAATACTGACCGAAAATCTTAGGAAGCAGTAGGAGTCCAGCTTACCCCACCTATTTACAGTGATTTATAGCTTTCCCTGTATCATTGTGTGTACAGAGCTAACTGCCAATCACTGTTTCTGGTCGAGTCAGCAGTATTTTCATTTTTAAAGGGGTTCTCCCGGACTATCTTTTAATTTGTTATGGAGCTCACACCTTAATTATATTGGACTTTGTAATTGATACTGATTCAAAATTATTTACCTGTTCTGCTTTGCAAAACCAGGCAGAGAGCCCTTTACTCTCCTCCTTCTTAGTTCCTACAAACCATGTGACATCCATTGATCACATGGCTCAATGGACGTTTTGTCATCACTCAGTGGGTGTGCTTTGAAGCCAGGCTCAGCGCAGAAGCACTCCCCTATAGTGGACATGACCTGAATAGAGAAAAATCTGGCTGCCTCTAGTGACTCATCAGTCACTATGTAAACAGAGGTGAGACAGGAATGAAATCATTCAAGTACTGTAATGTGGAGACATATAGTGATAACTATGTGTACACAGTGATTCATCACTGCTAGCTGATAGGAGAAGATGTCTTTTTGATGAATTTGCTAAATAGATCTTTTCGCCTGGTCAGAAAACTTGCATTGTTTGATTGGCTGAATGTACATTAGCACTGGCTGCAGTGATGATGTCACATCCCCTAAAGCAGAAACACAGCATTCCCATGGTCAAAAACTGACTGCTGTGGGGGATGTGACATCACCCACCTTTCTTGGATGCTAGATAGGCTATCCAGTGTACAGGAAAGCTGGGTGATGTAAGTTGCTGGTATGTTAGCGGAAGGTACCCACACACAGAGGCCCTTAAGTGTCTGTGTTCAACCCCTCTCCAATGTTAGGTTAGAACCACCACAGTAGAACGCTGGGTATTGATGATCCTCTGGGCCACCGCAAGTATAGATGGTAAGGTGGAGACCACACCAGGAGCGGAGTCTAAGAGGCCCCCTGTCTTTACTGAAACCCGCCGCCAGGACGGATGGACTTGGCTGCTGGGAACCCCCAGGTCCCTACCTCTGACATGGCTACAAGTGGTGACAGTCACAGTGCAGGATAAGGACACAAGTTATAGGCAGAGGTTATGGGTCACAGCAGGTGCAGCTGTAGGTAGGTAGCATGTAACAAAGTCCCAGGTAATTAGTAGTCTGGTGCAATGGCAGGATAACAGCAGGAATAAACTGGTGCAGCAGCAGGAGATACTTTGGAAAATGCAGGGTTAATGCAGGTAATACAACAAGTAGTACAGCAAACGGGGGTCAAGCTCACTGAAGAACATCCTCGAACTGACCAGGAACAGAGGCAGGAAGTTCCTTAAATGAGTGAAGGTCGAAGGTCATTGGACAAGTAATTAGGACACTGTGCCTTTAAATTTTCTAAAGCTGCTGAGCGCACGCCCCCATGCACAGGATGCCACGGAGCAGGAGCGAGGATAGGTGAGTTGAATCTGCTGGCGGCTGCAGCCACTGCGGCGACAGGAGCTAAGACAGTTTGACATAGGCAGCAGAGAGCACAGGGAACACAGCAGGGACCTGGCCATGCCCATAGTCCGCAACAGGAGCCGCAGCACGTCTGCGGTACGAAACAGGGGCCGCGGTGTGAACCGTGAAATTAGCTATCAGCAAATTTTGTTTATAAGTTTTGAACTATGTAGGAAAGGTTAGAAAGCAAAAAACTATTAATTGTTTTTCAACTTCAGATAATGTATTTTCAGTCTATCTTTATAACATGTCTTCAGTGAGCTACAATCAAGCAAATAAAATAGCAATTAACATTTTCCTTGCAAAACACTGTAAGAGCACTATGTGTTTACTGACGTAGGATGTCTGTCATGAACGTGTACATGCTTTTCATTCAAATATCTTTCATCTTACAATATATGAAACAACCTAAATTCAAAGACTTTGGTAGCAGTTTGTGAATGATTTAAAATGCATTATGATAATTGCTTCCAGAACACATAATATTAGGCAAAGGAAGATAGAGAAACATAGTATCTGGGTAAAGTGAATGTATGAACATCAACTTTATGTAGACTTCATAATGAACCTATAGTTATGTTGTTTTTCTTAATCATTTGGGTTCAAGGTTCACTTACTTTCAACTATAAGCAAAAAGAAAATTAAAGCTAAAATTCAGGTTATAGCAGCTGTAGACAGGCTTTCTTATTTTAGCAGAAGGCCAACAACTTCAAGATTGAAGTAAGGAATTGGTCTTACTCAACAGTAGGGCCTGGTTCACATCTGGATTTGCTTTTCCGTTCTTCTGTTCCGTTTTTGAATGATAAAATTGGAAAAGTTGCCCATTGTTTTCAATTGGTTTATTTTGGCTTTAGTTTGGTTCAGTTTGGCTACGTTCTGTTTGATTTCAGGTTTTTGACAGCAAAAACAAAAGGGGAATCCAAATGGAAAGGATCCATTGGGTATCTGTTTACACGTTTTTACATCCGTTAAATGGATCTGTTCATTTTTCTGGGCATGTACAAACAAATTGGATACCTGCAACATATCACTAAGGCCTGGTCCACATATGTGTCGGAGGTCTCATTCGGAACCTCAACCGCATGTTCGTTCGGGAATGAAAATTTTTTTACCATATCAACAACAGACACCATGGTGGTAACCTGACCTATTGTGATTAACAGGGTCCATTAGGTACCATGGGTATCCATTGTGAAATGGATCCCATAGCTGAAGTTTTCAACTTTGCACCGGAGGATGCAACGCAAAAGTGAACCAAGCCTTAAAAAAAAATCTGAAGTTTGCACTTCTGTGTGCATCAGTTAATGTCCCTTTTTGGCTGTAGATCCGTTTTATCCATTTTTAGCAGAAAGTTAAACGTAGATGTGAACCTGGTTGGCCAGATTGAGGGAAATGGAGTTTTTGTGTCATGGGATAATATACTCTAACATACTCACATGATCGTATCCGACAGTTCCCCAGCTTTGAGCTCTGGTAGCCGGCCACAGCCGTTGTGACGAAAACCGTAGTTTATGACATGATGCTTTGTATTTGTATTTAGTGTTGAGCGATTGCGTTGGCTATCGAGATCGAGCGATGGTCGATAGTCGGCCGCTATCGATAAGTTTTTTCGATAGTGAGCATCGATTATGAGCGATTACCATTAAAGTCTATGGGAGAGCAACAACACCTTCATTGTTACACCCAAACAAGGCTGGAGAAGCTGAAATTAACATCCACAACAGTCAAATGGATACGTGCTACATCTTAGGCAACACACTTAGGTTATAAAAGTCACAGAACCTTTCAATTCACCAGTGGTGAATATAGAATTGCTGTTTTAAGATTTACGTGGATGCTGCGTCAATGAACAAAGCTGGTGCGCAAAAGTCAAAAAACACGTACTGTTATGTTTTCGTATAATACACAGTATTATTTGCACCTTTCAATTCACCTGTGGTGACTATAGAATTGCTGTTTTAAGATTTACGTGGATGCTGCGTCAATGAACAAAGCTGGTGCGCACATGTAAAAAAAACACGTACATCTGTGTTGTTTTTCGTATAATACACGGTATTTTTTGCACCTTTCAATTCACCTGTGGTGACTATAGAATTGCTGTTTTAAGATTTACGTGGATGCTGCGTCAATGAACAAAGCTGGGTGCGCAAAAGTCAAAAAACACGTATCTGTTATGTTTTTCGTATAATACAACGGTATTTTTTGCACCTTTCAATTCACCTGTGGTGACTATAGAATTGCTGTTTTAAGATTTACGTGGAAGCTGCGTCAATGAACAAAGCTGAGTGCGCAAAAGTCAAAAAACACGTAATCTGTTATGTTTTCGTATAATCCACGGTATTTTTTGCACCTTTCAATTAACCTGTGGTCACTATCGAATTGTTGTTTTAAGATTTACGTGGATTCTGCATCAATGAACAAAGCTGGTTGCACAAAAGTAAAAAAACACGTATCTGTTATGTTTTCGTATAATACACGGTATTTTTGCACCTTTCAATTCACCTGTGGTAACTATAGAATTGCTGTTTTAAGATTTACGTGGATGCTGCATCAATGAACAATGCTGGGTATGCAAGAGTCAAAAAACACGTAACTGTTATGTTTTCGTATGATACACAGTATTTTTTGCACCTTTCAATTCACCGTGGTGATTAGAATTGCTGTTTTTAAGATTTTACGTAGATGCGCGTCAATGAAAAATGCTGGGGCGCAAAGTCAAAAAACACGTAACTTTTTATGTTTTGGTATAATAAACGGTATTTTTTGCACCTTTCAATTCACCTTGGTGAATATAGAACTGCTGTTTTAAGATTTGAGTGGATGCTGCGTCAATGAACAATGCTGGGTGCGCAAAAGTCAAAAAACACGTAACTGTGATGTTTTCATACGATACACGGTATTTTTGGCAACAAACAACCTGTGCTGACTACAAGATTGCTGGATTGTAATGTAACTGCAAGGTGGATATATTAACAGTCACAGGTGTAATGGGTAAAATTGAAAATGAACACCTATCTGAAATGTATACTGATAATAAAAGTGGAGTTTTTCAGCTAACAAAGAGACCTGCAGTTACTAGAAATGATGTGTATCCAATATAAGTTCAGGCTGCCCAATATCCAGGAAATATTTCAATAGCAAACTGTTAATAATAAAGATATTCCACTACAATGTCTACACTAAGTCTTGGTGAACTTATCCTGTGTTCTTTATAGATAGAGCTTGTCTGTGTTCGCCGCGGGCCCCCCCCCCCCCGCTCCCACTGCCGTGAATTTACAGCGTAGATGCTGCTTTAAAATTCTCTAGCAACTACATAAAATCTTCAAATCTCTAATCTAACTAAATTGGAAGTGATCACAGCTAATAGTAGATGGTTTTCTCTGTGCAGAAATAGACTAATTTCGCTGAGCTGTTTGGCCACAGGCAGAGCGCAGGTCCTATCCCTAATGAGACGCTGAGAGACACTGAGGCTGAAACAGGAAAACGCTGTTCTATGTAAAACGAGTTTCATGTGATTTTTCCAGCCAATCGCAACCATACACATCCCAGTCATGACGTCGCACACACATCTCACCCTGCTCTATTCTGTAAGCTGATTTGCTGGCCGCCAAAATTACAGGAAGCGCCGAAAAAGGCGCGATCTTAATAGATGATGCTCAGATTTTAACCTTAATTATCGCATGATCTGGAAATTTCGATCACCATAAAAACCTTGCCGATTTCAACTTTGTCGATAAAAATCGCTCACACTATTTGTATTCACTATTGTGAATTGTGTTCTCTTTCTCTGCTTGCTTTATTGATTCCTGGCCAACGCCCGTGGCCAGGAGTCCTCCAGCACTTCTTGAGTTAATATGTTTCTACTTTTGACTGACAGTGCTCTGTTTCTATCTGGTCTTTTGTTCTTTCACCTATCACCTCTGTTCTGCTTTCTCCTGTTCACTATAAATGGATTCAGCTTCCTGTCATCTTTGCCTGCTATACTGGTCTGTTTGTTTGACTGTAGCTAGTCTATTCTCCTTGCTGTTTACTGTTATTTGACCTTTGGCTTAGCTTCTGACTATTCTTCTGCCTCCTGTATTTGTACTACGTCTCCTGGCTGTTTCCTACCTGGCTTGGCTTACGTTTATTCTTCTGTTTCCCAATTTGGTACTGCGTCTCCTGATTGTTGCCGACCTTGCATGCCTGACTCTCCCTTAATGTGTTCTGTGTCCATTTGTCTGTCTCCTGTGTCCACACTTAGTTAGTATACATCTCAGTCTTCTGGTTGGGGACGACCTTTTAAGGAGTCGGGTATCCCCAAAAGGCAGGGACAGTGGTTGGGACCAGCGTCAGGGCCTCACTCTGTTTGCGTCTTCTCGTGTGCCCCTGTCCAGTCCCTTACAGTCTGGTTCCATGATGCTCAGAGATGGGGGTAAAAAAACAAATTGAGTGGACTTATAATTCCTCAGGAAAGGTAATGGTACTCTGTTGGCCACAGAACATATCTTCTGAGTGACAGCAAAGTAAGTCTAATTTTTTTGGGCTAGTCATCAAGTTGATTCAGGATGAATCAGTCAAGCTAAAAATACTTAAAAACAAGACTGAGGAGAAAAAGAGATGCACACTAGCCAAAGGCATTAAAAACAGTGGCATAAACTAAGTCAAACTAGCTCAGAAACAGGAAAGATGAACAATCTACAAAATGTTAGGAGGGGTCACAAGTGATTTGCACAATTAAAAAACAAAGGGTCTCATGTAAAAAAACGAAGACTTTCTTTGTTGCCCATAATAACCAATCAGAGCTTACCTTTCATTTTTTCAGAGCACTTGTCTTAGACCTACACAGTTTTTATACATAGGGCCCAAAGTATCTAATGAGCAAGCTATGTGTGAAAACCTTTGCTTTATTATCTTTTCAATAAAAAAACATGAGACGGCATACATAAAACATGCAGTATAAGGGCCCATCCCCACAGCAGAGTTTTCAGTCGGATTTACAGACGGTGTTTGGATTTGAAAACCGCCTGAAAACCGACTGTCAGCCCTTTACACTATCGTAAATAGAAAATTCAGGCAGTAGCTCACACTGCATGGATTTTCTGATGAACCTTTTTTTACACCGCCAGCATTCCTAAAAACTTAGAACTTGTTTATTCGGTTTTCGAGCAGAAGATGTACATGTTATTGGTTGAGGTGGACAGACTTTAATCAGAATCCGTCCACTATTTTCACACTGCCGTGTGGACATCGCCTACGGCTTACATATTTTAGTTCCTGAGAGGTTTTTCTTCACAGGCTGGAATTGGATTTCTATGAAACAGTAGTTTAGTGGTGGAAGGTGGCAGAAAGGTTTGAGAATGGAAGACACTAGAGGCGACATGTATGAACTGGGCTGCACCAGATCTGCCGTCTTTTCAGCCCGATATCCAGCACAGCCCTGTTCTCTACATTTTTAAATGGCCTGAATGCCAATATCAGACGCATTAAAAAGCACAAGCGGAACTTTGTAATGCGCCTGATTTCGGAGGGGCATGTGGGAAGCGGGGCGCACTAGAACCATAAGAAGCTATAGCTTTATAGCTTCAGTACGGCAATTCTAGGCGCATTACTGCTGTAACAGGTATACCACTTTCAAAGTGATTTACCTGAGCCAGAAGTGTCATACAAGCGCTAGAATGCGCCTGATTTATGACCTGCTGTAGAGTGAGTTCATAAATCAGGCATATCCTGGACTAATATTATGCGCATGAAATTTGGCATTTAAATGCCAAATTTCATACATGCCGCCCCATTTGTTACGCTCAAGAACTGGTGAGAACATTTCTATAATTTGGCTATCTAATGAGCAAGGTATAACAGCAAGGTACAGAGGGTTCATCATTATAACTGGTCCCAGCAGATTCCAGATTTAGGCCCTGTTCACACTGGTAGATCACACTTTGTTTCTGGCACATAAATCTTATATTGCCAGGAAATGGACATAGTTGAAAAAAGTCTCTGTTTGCGCTGTAGTCTTATGTTTTGTGGCATGTCATGGTAAATCACAGAATTCCTTTTTAACAGTATCCTGTAACATTTTGTTGAAACCCAGTGTGAATGGGACCTAAGTTTAATATCGTACTCACACTTCTCTGACTAGTGATGCTATACATGTGCTGTATGGCTCCACTGCAGAGAACTGAACAGTGGCAAATGTTTGCTGAAGACAAGGTCGCATTATATGGAAGTCACATAGAGCACAAGCACCACCTCCACAACCCTCATGTCCAAGGGGCCTCAACCATAGTTGCCAACTTTTGAAAATGGAAAAGCAGGAGATTAAAGACACGCCCATCTTTTTGTGTGCCACGCCCCTTCAAAAAGCCACACCCACTCCGCCTAACTACATAATGGCTTTGGAAGAAAGCCAGGTAGATGCCCTTATAGCCAGGTAGTAGCCCCCCATAACCAGGTAGTGCCCCTTACAGGCAGGTAGATGCCCCCTTGTAGCAAGGTAGATGCCCCCTCTGTAGCTACGTAGATGCCTCCCTTGTGTTAGCCCGGTAGTTGCCCCCTTTGTAGCCAATAGTGCCCCCTTTAATAGTCAGGTAGTTGCCCCCTTTAATAGTCAGGTAGGTAGTGCCCCCTTTAGTAGCCAGCCAGGTAGTTGCCCCCATTGTAGCCAGACAGGTATTGCCCCCATTGTAGCCAGCCAGGTAGTTGCCCCCATTGTAGCCAGCCAGTTATTGCCCCCATTGTAGCCAGCCAGGTATTGCCCCCATTGTAGCCAGCCAGGTATTGCCCCCATTGTAGCCAGCCAGGTAGTTGCCCCCATTGTAGCCAGCCAGGTAGTTGCCCCCATTGTAGCCAGCCAGGTAGTTGCCCCCATTGTATCCAGCCAGGTAGTTGCCCCCATTGTAGCCAGCCAGGTATTGCCCCCATTGTAGCCAGCCAGGTAGCCCCCCCCCCCCATTGTAGCCAGGCAGAGCCCCCCATGTAGTTAATAAAAATAAAATAATAAATTCCACTTACCTGACCAGGCTCCTGCCCGATCTCCTCAGCGACACAGGGGGAATGAGAGCAGCCGCGCGACACTCCCCTGCAGCCGCGCGTCACTCCCCCTGCGCCGCTGACCTGTATGTACGGCGCGCGCAGCGGCTGCTGTACATACAGGGTGGAGGAGGGAGGAGGGAACGCTCCCTCCTGCCTCCTCCCCGCACAGTGAGACCGCGGGCGGGTGAGCGGACCCTGCGCCCGCTTCACCCGCCCGTGGGAACGGACCGACGGCGCCAGAGTAGCGCACCAGCGCTACTCCGGCGCCGCGGCCATTTAAATGACCCCCGCCGCCTGCTGGCAGCGGGAGAAATGCCAACTCCCCCGGGAGGGTGGGGGGGGGGGACCCCAAATTGCGGGACCCCCCCCCCCCCGCCAAAAACGGGAGAGTTGGCATGTATGGCCTCAACCACTAAATTTTTCAAAACCACCCAATATTTTCAAGTTATTTCCCTAGGTAGTGTGTTATCTGCTCACCAGTTCAACCAAACCTATGAAGAAACAATGGTCCTCTGGTGACTGTTCAGCAATCCTAACCAGCTAAGAAGAGATATAAAACTAACCACAATCTTTTCTTAAATTTGAGGGAGTATCTGGCTCGACCCATAAACTTTATTGGCAAGATTAATGTCGTTTCCCTTATGATAGGCATCTGATTAGTAGCATCTTTGCAGCATTTTTTGTTCATACCTGCCTAAAACGTTTGCAAAGTACTGTATATTCAAATGAATACATTTAAATGCATGAACAGGCTATGTTTGCTAATACCCCCATTAGCATATTTCTGCTCTGATTCATAGAGAGGATCTCTTTAATGCCCAAAAGCCCTCAAAGGGTAGATGGAAATCGATTGTCATAGCACCTGCAGTGTCAATCAGCTGCCTCTAAGGCATGTAAGATATTGGCGTGTATTAAAATAGGCATTGACTCTCGGTACAATGATGTAATTCTACCGCTGTCCAAAGCATTGGTGCGACCTCACTTAGAATATGCTGTTCAGTTCTGGGCCCCAGTTTATAGAAGAGATGTAATGGAGCTAGAGAGAGTGCAAAGACGAGCAACCAAACTTATAAGGGGAATGGAGCATCCTAGTTATGAGGAGAGGTTAGTAGAATTGAACTTATTTAGTCTTGAGAAAAGATGGCTTCGGGGGGACATGATTAATTTATATAAATATATAAATGGTCCCTACAAAAAGTATGGGGAAAAATTATTTCATGTAAAGCTCCCTCAAAAGACAAGGGGTCATTCCCTTCGACTAGAGAAAAAAGGATTCAATCTCTACGAGGAGAAGGACGTCTATCACTGTAAACTGAAATCTGTGGAATAGCCTGCCTGAGGAGCTGGTCACAGCAGGAACAGTAGAGAGTTTCAAGAAAGGCTTAGATAAGTACCTGAAACTAAAAAATATTAATGCGTATGTAGCTATATAATATTCTGGATCCTGGGTGGTGACGGTTCTGTGGTCAGAGATATGGTCTCCCTGGAGCAGATTGGTTCTTGCCTTGTGAGTTTCAGGGCATTGACCGGTGGGGACGCTGGGCTTAATGTCCTTGTCTCTCTCCCTCACCCACATTTTCCCCCACCGTTGGTTGAACCTGATGGACACGTGTCTTTTTTCAACAGTACTATGTAACTATGTAACTATGTAATTTCTTTGATGCAGATATATATTATTTTGAATTATTATAATAAAGCATGTACAGTATAATTTCATAATAATTCATGTTGTACACATACAACAGCAAGCCCCATAGTTATTCGACATTAAAAGCTTTCTTCTCCCGTCACCAGTTGATTAGTTTCAATTTGAGTCAGGGTCTGTGCATGAAGTTGGGCAGTGACGGACTTTGGTTCCTGAGGCCCACCAGTGAAGATGATTCTTAGGGCCTACCAGTGAAGCTGATTCTTAGGGCCCACCAGTGAAGATGATTCTTAGGGCCCACCAGTGAAGATGATTCTTAGGGCCCACCAGTGGAGATGATTCTTAGGGCCCACCAGTAGAGTTGGTTCTTGGGGTCCACCAGCGGAGTTTTCTTTTGGGGCTCATCCTATGGCTGTTGTACATGACTCTTCTTTTTACTTTCTGCCTCTCCTCTGCCTTTGTCCCTGAAAAGCAGCCCCAGCAGACCTGTCATTCCCAAGAGCCCACCATGCCCAGAGGCCCACTGAGAGGTTCCCCTGGGCCCCTGTGGGTGATGTGTGTAACTATCAGAAGTCGGCCAATTATAGGCAACCTATTTACATCAAGCAGCTTCTCCTCCAAGCAGGATCAAACACTACTGAAGATAACTTGCATAACTGGGTCTGCAGGAATGTAACGCTTTGAAGTTTGTTGAAGCTGTTATCAATGTGCTACTAAAATGTCCATTATAGAGTCAACATCGTTTATGTTGGCAGAAGTCAGAGATCTCATAAGTCATAATTATATGGTGAAGATGAGTAACTTCTGTTACTCAAAGTCGTATCTAATCTGCTTCATTCTTACAGGCTTATTTGGGTTGGCCGAAATTTATAATGAGTGAGAGAGTACAAATTATCTGTGTGCAAGAATAATGACATTTTTTATGGTTAGAGAACAATTTGGAGAAAAACAAGTTTGATAATTACTAAAAATGCTGAATTTGTTCAGGACTGTTCAGATGGGTGCAGGATGTACTTAGTAATGTTTCTGTAGAGTTGTTGTCCTCTCTGTACATAAGGTTGGTTAGTGATAATGATTCATCTTCCTATTTTCAATCAGAGCGCCCCTCTCATTTTTCCAGAGTACCATATGAAATGAGAGGGGCGCTCTGATTGGTTACTATGGGCAGCAAAGAGAGTTTTCAACGTAGACACTTTTCATACATCTGGCCCAAAGTTGCTTTTATTCAATAAGAGAAGGAAGATGCGTTTTGTGTGCAGACACTTCATCTAGTTCCATTATTGCGCTAGGGAGCCCTTGTCACTAAATTTTTGTCTCATTTAACCCCTTACTGATATACATCTAACCGTACTTCATGATGTTGGTAAGGGAGTATGGAGCAAACTCACGGCTTGAGCCTTTTTTGTGCCCAGAGGGTGCTAGCTATTAATTATAGCTGCTTCAAAACCATTACAAAACGTTTTTTATAGAATTAATTCATAAAATTGCTTTTCATTCTAGATTTTGGGAGGCAGGATGGGTCAGGGAGGCGAACAAAATATAGAAATCCTGTTTTTTATTTTTACTTCTTCAGTGCTCACCATGTGGTGTAAATGATACATTAATTGTTCTCTGCAGGTTCATACAATTACAGTGATACAAAATTTATATGGATTTTTAAAATTTTACAACTTTTACTGTACACAATAAAAACACTTTAAAAAAACTCACTTTGTTGCCCACAGCAACCAATCAGAGCGCCCCTCTCATTTTGCCAGAGCACTATATAAAATGAAAGGGGCATTCTGATTGGTTGCTATGGACAACAAAAAGAGTTTTAGATCTAGACAGTTTTGTGGCCCTAAATTTTCACAACGCCTTATTCTGCGTGTCATAACTTTTTGGTTTTACTGCAATGTATATAAAGCTGTCACTGAACCTATTAGACACTGTCTTCAGACAGGACCTGCTAGGCTTAAGACAAACTGGAGGCTATTAATTTGCTTCCAGTTATCATGTCAGATATTGGCACCATTGGCAGCCCCGCCCTCTGACAACCACTAGAAGTTGTGGTCGCTATTGACTGTGGCATCTAGAGGCATTAAATAGCCAATTGCATCAGGAGTCTAAGGGTATGTTCACATGGCGCAAATTCACCGCGCATTTCGCCGAGATACGCGCCGCAATTACAGTAATCCATAGCTCTCATAGAAAACTATGGATTATGCCTCGTCTTCCCGCGCGTACAATACAATCGTGTTGTACACGCGGGGAGATAAGTGACATGTTAATTATTCGCGCTGATCACGTGCCGCAAGTAATGAATGTCAATGGGGCTGGCAGGCTGCGGCCCCCCCATGCTTCGGGAGTACGCGCTGATGAGCGCGACTCCAAAATCCACCAGCGTATTGCGGCGTTTACAGTACGCGATGCAATTACGCCATGTGAACACACCCTAACTGTATATAACAGCACCTGCTACACATGCCGTGACCTCAACTCGCACAGTGTTATATACCTTCCCGCTGGGCCGTAAATGCACAATGCAGATACGGAAGGAGTAAATTCGAGGGTACATATAAGTCGCTGCATAATTGTTTTACTACCTTTAATACCATTAATGTTTCACACTAAATAACCTGTTGAATAATTCTTCAGGTTATTGCGGTTATGTGGTTATCTAATATGTGTATTTTTCCTATATATAATGCAATAAAATGTTTTATATTATTAAACATATATTTTTATTTTATTATTTATTTTATTTTTTCCGCATCCTGCGCAGTCCCCTCAAGTTCTCAATAAAAATGGCAACCCAGGCAGTGATCCATCTTGCCTATTCCTAGGTATGGCTCTGTTGCAAAATAGTGTAAGAATGATCACGTCCCCTAAGGCTATGTTCCCACAGGGTAATTTCGGCATTTCGCTGCATATTTGCACTCTAATACGGGCATGATGCGCGCCGAAATTATGGTAATCCATAGTTCTCACAGAGAACTATGGATTACGCCTCCTCTCCCCACTCATACAATACGATCGTATTGTACGCGCAGGGGGATAAGTGTCAATTATTTGCGGCAAATATGAGCCACGAGTAATGAATATCAATGTGGCTGGTGGGCTGCCGGCCCCGGTGCCTCGGGAGTACACGCGTATTAGCACGAGCTCCCGAAAGACACGATGTATTGCGACGCGTACTGTACGCGCCACAACACACCGTGAGAACATACCCTAAGAGTACAAAAATGCAAGTAAAAAAAGCTTTCTAGTAAATGAAAAATATTAAAAGTTTCAAACACCCGCTTCTGTAATTTAGAGAAAAAATCATTAAAACAATAGGAAAGTTAAACTTAATTGGTATTGCGGCATCCGGTAAAGTCTGATGGGCTAAAGTATAATGTTATTTTTTTGTTGCATACTTTAATGCACTCAAAAGTGCCGTGCCTGGCACAAGTTTTGGCGTACGACTGTTCTGTAGAACAGGACTACGACAATCTGTTGCCGAAAGATTCGCCTAAAAATGGTGCAGCCCTGTTCACACATATCACCATTGGTATTACCTGAATTGTAATAACCTGAAGAATAACGATAGCGTGTTAATTATACTGCAGTAAAAAAAAGTCACAATTCCATTTTTCTCTGTTGCACTCCACAAAAAAAGATTTTGGTTTCCCAATATTTATATGGTATGGTAAACTGTACCAATTGAAAGTACATCTTGTCCAGAAAAAACAAGCCCTCACACAGACATGTAGGCAGAAGACTGAAATAGTTATGGCTCCTGGAAGCCAGGGAGGAAAACATAAACGTGATGTAAATGAAACTCACCGCAGAGGGAAGTGGTTGATTGCCAGGACATAAGAGAAGACAACAGAAAATGGACAGAGGTGTCTGTCTCCAATTTGGAAACCCCTCACCCACCCTTCTCTGTTGCAACCACCATTCGTGCTATAATGATCTAAAAATACATGTCAGTGCTGGGGACAATGTCCCCATATACAGTGTCAAAGACAGACATTGTCCCCATACCAGGGGCGTAGCTACAGGGGGTGCAGAGGTAGCAGTCGCAACCGGGCCCTGCAGCCTGAGGGGGCCCAAAAGCCCTCCTGCCACATAGGGAGAGACCAGTATTGTAAGTGGCGGATGGTAGCTGGGGGCCCATTTAACTTTTTGCACTAGGGCCCAGGACATTTAAGTTACGCCTTTGCCGCATACAGTGTGCAGTTTCAGGGGTTTTTTTGGTTTAGGCCAGTAATGGCGAACCTTTTTGAGACCGAGTGCCAAAACAGCGACCGAAAAAAATACCTTAGTTACCGCAAAGTGCCACCACCGCCGGCACGAAGCAGAGAGGTGACATTGGGCCGCACAATTAATACCAGGGATGTGACGGCCGCTTAGCCCATCCCTCGGCCATATTTCCACTATACAGTGACCATGTTGTGGTAGATAGCCATGTATACAGGTGCTCAGCAGACAGTTGACTGATTAATACCACAACACCACGACCACATATCACCACCACATAGTGACTGAATAATACCCCCACGTATCGCCGCCACAAAGTGACTGAACACCACCGCCACACCATTACTGAATATAAACCATTACACTTTGCACACATATAAGAGATTAAAATTCAGGCATATTTAGTGACTCACAGGTGACGTTTTTCCGATAAGTAGTTCGTATTCCCTTTTCTTCTCCATCTGGTTCACACCTTCATGCTGACTTCTCCAGCGCTCTCCCCATCATGCCAGTATATAGCCAGCGCTCTCCCCACCATGCCAGTATATAGCCACCGCTCTCCCCACCATGCCAGTATATAGCCACCGCTCTCCACACCATGCCAGTATATAGCCCACGCTCTACCCCACCATGCCAGTATATAGCCAGCGCTCTCCCCACCATGCCAGTATATAGCCACCGCTCTCCCCACCATGCCAGTATATAGCCACCCCTTCCCCACCATGTCAGTATATAGCCAGTGCTTTCCCCACCATGCCAGTATATAGCCACCGCTCTCCCCACCATGCCAGTATATAGCCACCGCTCTCCCCACCATGCCAGTATATAGCCACCACTCTCCCCACCATGCCAGTATATAGCCACCGCTCTCCCCACCATGCCATTATATAGCCAGCGCTCTCCCCACCATGCCTGTATATAGCCACCGCTCTCCCCACCATGCCAGTATATAGCCAGCGCTCTCCCCACCATGCCAGTATATAGCCACCGCTCTCCCCACCATGCCTGTATATAGCCACCGCTCTCCCCACTATGCCAACATATAGCCAGCGCTCTCCCCACCATGCCAGTATATAGCCAGCGCTCTCCCCACCATGCCAGTATATAGCCAGCGCTCTCCCCACCATGCCTGTATATAGCCACCGCTCTCCCCACCATGCCTGTATATAGCCGCCGCTCTCCCCACCATGCCATCATATAGCCACCACTCTCCCCACCATGCCAGTATATAGCCAGCACTCTCCCCACCAGCCAGTATATAACCAGCGCTCTCCCCACCTTCCAGTATATAGCCACCACTCTCCCCACCATGCCAGTATATAGCCAGCTCTCCCCACCATGCCAGTATATAGCCAGCGCTCTCCCCACCATGCCAGTATATAGCCAGCCGACTCTCCCACCATGCCTGTATATAGCCCACGCGCTCTCCCCACCATTACTGTATATAGCCACCTCCGCACCATCCGCATAAGCCACTCTCCCCACATGCATGTATTAGCCAGCGCTCTCCACCATGCCAGTATATAGCCAGCTCTCCCCACCATGCCAGTATATAGCCAGCACTCTCCCCACCATGCCAGTATATAGCCACCGCTCTCCCCACCATGCCAGTATATAGCCAGCGCTCTCCCCACCATGCCAATATATAGCCACCGCTCTCCCCACCATGCCTGTATATAGCCACCGCTCTCCCCACCATGCCAGTATATAGCCAGCGCTCTCCCCACCATGCCAGTATATAGCCAGCTCTCCCCACCATGCCAGTATATAGCCAGCACTCTCCCCACCATGCCTGTATATAGCCGCCGCTCTCCCCACCATGCCAGTATATAGCCACCGCTCTCCCCACCATGCCAGTATATAGCCACCACTTCCCCACCTGCACAGTAGATTAGCCAGCTCTCCCCACCATGCCAGTATATAGCTAGCACTCTCCCCACCAGCCAGTATATAGCCAGCGCTCTCCCCACCTTCCAGTATATAGCCACCACTCTCCCCACCATGCCAGTATATAGCCAGCGCTCTCCCCACCATGCCAGTATATAGCCACCACTCTCCCCACCAGCCAGTATATAGCCAGCGCTCTCCCCACCTTTCAGTATATAGCCACCGCTCTTCCCACCATGCCAGTATATAGCCTCCACTCTCCCCACCATGCCAGTATATAGCCAGTACTCTCCCCACCAGCCAGTATATAGCCAGCGCTCTCCCCACCTTCCAGTATATAGCCACTGCTCTCCCCACCATGCCAGTATGTAGCCAGCGCTCTCCCCACCATGCCAGTATATAGCCAGCGCTCTCCCCACCAAGCCAGTATATAGCCACCACTCTCCCCACCATGCCAGTATATAGCCAGCATTCTCCCCACCATTCCAGTATATAGCAGCCAGTCTCCCCACCATGCCAGTATATAGCCAGCGCTGTCCCCACCTTCCAGTATATAGCCACCACTCTCCCCACCATGCCAGTATATAGCCAGCGCTCTCCCCACCATGCCAGTATATAGCCACCGCTCTCCCCACCATGCCAGTATATAGCCACCACTCTCCCCACCATGCCAGTATATAGCCAGCATTCTCCCCACCATTCCAGTATATAGCAGCCACTCTCCCCACCATGCCAGTATATAGCCAGCGCTGTCCCCACCTTCCAGTATATAGCCACCACTCTCCCCACCATGCCAGTATATAGCCAGCGCTCTCCCCACCATGCCTGTTTATAACCGCCGCTCTCCCCACCATGCCAGTATATAGCCACCGCTCTCCCCACCATGCCAGTATATAGCCACCGCTCTCCCCACCATGCCAGTATATAGCCACCGCTCTCCCCACCATGCCAGCATATAGCCAGCTCTCCCCATCATGCCAGTATATAGCCAGCACAAATAAAAATAAGAACACTAATACTACCTTCCTCGCCCAGCGCGCTCCTCTTCCTCCATCCCAGCGCGGCACGTCCTCCTCAGCTCTCGTTGCACAGCCTATCGACTGTCGCCCGAGGACAGCAGCGGCGCATGTTACTACATCCGTACGCTGCCCATTGAGCTGACGGACCACCGCGCACCTCAGGCTGAGGGTTCCGGCTGTCCCGCTTGCGCTGTGTTAGGACCTGGCTGCGGAGGCCCCATCGACACTGAGACGAGACGCCGAGCCCTCCCGCGCGTGTCCGGGTCACATCAGGAACCCAGTGAGTGGCCAGCACTGGTACGCGTGCCATAGTTCACCACGCTGTTTAGGCTATGTACTACTGGCAACTGTAAAATGCATATGGATAATCTGACTTTTTACAATCCGCTGTTAGACAATGGGCCCCATGTATGAAAACTGTCTAGGTCTAAAACTCACTTTGTTGCTCTAGCAGTAAATCAGTAGTCATAGCACCAATCAGCTCCCCCTCTCATTTCATATAGTGTTCTGAAATAAATAAATGGACTCTGTTGGTTGTATGAGCTCATGTTCATAATGGACAAA
>JAODAL010034373.1:0-44325 GCA_025379985.1 Phyllomedusa bahiana
TTCCAATATCCAAAATTCCCCCATGTAGCGGCGTCTTGATTTTGGAAAGTGATTTTATTTTGATTTTTTTGTATTTTTGAGCTTTTTTTCAGAGAAGTTTTAAACTTTAAAAAGGCGATTTTTTGATTATACTCCGCAGGGGAATCTTTTGTTTTCCCCCGCTTTTTTTTCCACCTTTTCCGAATCGGAATACGTGGGCGCAGTCTTTTTCTGGCCAAAGTCCGCACTGCGCCCCACACACTGGAGCGGCGGCGGGGGTTTTTTCCCCCGCATTATACGCACCCCCTCGGGCGGCGAATATTGGCGACCCCCCGCACTCCCCCAACCCCCGCACTGCGCCTCACACACTGGCGAGGCGCGGCGGACTTTACACCAAATGTAGAGCGGCCCCGGCCTGCCCTAAATCGGGCGCAAATTTCCCAAAAAACTGGCGAAAACTTGCACTCCCCGACGGGGGCGAGTTCATACATGTCCCCCTAATGTTTTCAATTTTATAGACTACGATTATTACGCTAGGAAGTCCATTCTTTGAATTGGAAACCTCCCAAGAAGCCATCTACCCCCACTGGATCTAACAAATTTAATGCGATTTGCCATTAACAAACTCCTTTAGCAAAAGGGTGTTCCCGAAAGGAGGTTTAATCTCATTTGGGATTTGTGAAAAAGCGCACAAACGGTGGTTGATAGAACAACGGAGTCCTGAACGGCCTGTATTTTTCTGAGTAAATGGGGCCCTTTTTTGGGGGTTTTGGGGAGTTGGGAAGGTACACAGGTCCATAGTATTTATATAAACCTGCAAGACTCCAAAAGAAATTTTAGGTTCAGTGTCTGATCTACAGTGGGACTTTGGGCTGAGGGGCACAACACAGATGGATAAAAACCCTTTTAAATGTGTTATTATTTTAAAAAAATTATTATTATTTTATTATTATATTTTTTTATTATTTTTTTAAAAAGCGCCATTATTCCGGGGCCTGTACATTCGGGGGTTACATACACAACATAAGTCAAACAAGTACAGTGATTTTAATGAAGACAATTTACGACAAGGAGAAGGGGACCCCCCCCGCGAGGCTTAAAATTACAAGGGGGGGGAAAAAGACAAAAGGGTGGGGGGAAACCTTTTTAGGGCGGTGTAGTGACACGGTTTTGATTAAAGGCAAGCCTGAAGAAAGGGTTTTTCAGGTTGTTTTTGAAGCTGGGAAAGTGGGGGAAGTCTGATGGTTGGGGGCGTGAGTTCCGAGTGGGGGTAAAGCAGGGAAGTTTTGGGCGGTTGTGGAGGACGATAAGGGGGGGGGCGAGGAGAAGGCCGTAGAGGGGAGATTGCGTGGGAATTTTTGGAAAAGGGCGGAGATGGAGGGGAGGGATGGGATTTGAGGTTATTTAGCAAACTGAAATTGATTCCGGCAACGGGGACCAGGGAGATTGACAAGGGGAGGAGGGAGTAGCGGGGGAAAGGTGGAAAAGACGGGCGGCGATTGGGGAAAATTTTTTTAAGGGGGGCGCTAGGGGAGGGCCCGGGGTTTTGGCAGAGTCAGGCGGGGTGAAAAGGCAGGACCAGCATTTTTAGTGTCAATTTAGGATGAATGCGAGAGATGTTTTTTCGGTGGGGGGCGGCAGGCAAGGTGAGGTTTGGATGTGGGGGTTTGAAAGATAGGGGAGTCGAGGATTCCCCCAAGGCAGGGATTGGGGAAAGGGAAGTGACAGCCGTTGGAGATGAAGATCGGGGCAAGGGTAGATTTTGGAGGGGGAAAAGAGATTAGTTTCTGTTTTCTCCCATTTTTTTAGGAGAGGGGGGAAGGAGGGGGGAAGACAGACAGTCGGAACTGGGAAGTAGAGAGGGCACGGGCCAATTGAGGGGTACGTCAAAACCCGGGTGATAAGAAACCGGTGGGCATACTGCCCCGGCCCAAAGAGTGAAAAGGGGAAAGATAGAGGACCCAGGACACCCCTGGGACACCGACAGAAAGCCGGGGGAGGAGGGGGTGCGAGAATGAAGCGCGAAAGTCGCAGTGAGGTACAGGAGCCCCCCGAAAGGGCCCAAGTCCGGAGCCGAGGGAGGGAAGGATTTGTGAGGAGGGAATGGTCGACGTGTCAAAGGCAGAGGAAAAATCAAAGGAGGATAAGAGTAGTGGCGTGAGGCTTTGGCAGTTGCTAGGCATTGGTGCCCTTTGGGTTTTAGGGGGTTTCGGTAGATGGGGGGTCGGAAACCGATTGTAGTGGGTAAGGAAAGTTGGGGGGGGGGGGGACAGCGAAGATAGACATGCTGCTCGGGGATTTTAAAAGAAAAAAGGGAGTAGGAGATGGGGGATAGTGGCAGGGGAGGGGGGGGGTGGGTTGTTTTTTAAGGATTGGCTTTATAGAGCATTTTAAGGCGGAAGGGAAATGCCAGGGGTTAGCGATAGGTTAAAAGAAGGGTGAGGGCTGGGAGATAGAACCTGGGGTCGGGATAGGTGGGAAAGGCATGGGTCCAGCTACGGGTAGGGGGTTGGGTTTTTTGGACAGAAGGGAGAGGTTGAAAGAGTGACAGGGGAAAGCATTTTAAGGGGGAGGAGCATTTGCAAAGTGAGGAGGGCGGGGGGGACTGGGGGAAATTTTTCTTGATTGGTTGATCTTCTGGGGAAGTGAAGGGCAAAGTCGTCTGCTAAAAAGGAGGGAGGGGGGAGGAGGTGCTGGTGGGCGAAGGAGAAGTTGAATTTTTAAAAATTTCGGGGTTTGGGGGACGGGGGGATTAGGTTTGGGGAAATCCGTTTGGTGGGGTGGTGCAGATTAAAGTTTATGATTGTTTGTTGAGGCAAAGTCACGGTGGTTGAGTTTTCTTCCAGCGGCTTTCGCAATTCTGGAAGCACGCCTCATTTTTGTAGTCTGTGTCCAGGGTTGTTGTTACTTTGCGGGTTCTGTTGGTGTAGAGGACGAGAGTAAGGGGGGGTGATTGTGTGGGAGAAAGTGGTGGGTGCTTGGGTCTTAAAGAGGAATGGTTGAAAGGGTCAAGAGAGTCAGAGAGAGTGAACGGTTTTTGGGGTTTGTAGGTTCCCCGCGGGGTCCACTGGATATGAGGAGGAGGAGCAGGGGGGGTGGAGATGGTGGAGAAGGGAAGCAGGTTTTTTGGTCAATATGGGGTGGGGGAGTTTGAGAGGTCAGTAGGGGGGAGAGGCGGGTGAAGATGAGGGCCCGTGTGTGTCCACTTTATGAGTGGTCCCGAGGTCCCTGGAGGGTCAAAGGAGAGCAGAGTGAAAGGAGTTTGTTGGAAACAGAGTGGGGGTGTCGATTGGGGTATTTAAATCTCCCATGATGAAGTGGGGGGGTCGGTGGAAAGAAAAGGGGGAAACCCCGGAAAAAAATGGTCGAAAAAGGGGCGACAGGGCCCGGGGGCGGGAACAAAAAGCCACTTGGGGGTTGGAGGGGGTTAGATGCGGCAGAGGCACCAAAGGAGGAGAGGTTTAGGGAAGGGAAGGGGGAGGGGGGGCAAAGGAAAAGGGTTTTGACGAAGGAGGCCGACGCCTCCCCCCTGCTTGTTACCAGTGCGGGAGTGTGGGTAAGTTGGAGGCCCTAAAAGGAGGGCGGCGGGGAGATGTGTAGGGGGGGCAGCCAGGTTTCAGTCAGACCAAGGGAAAAAAATGGTTGGTGAGAGAACAATCGATGTAGGAAGTTATTACTACAGACCGTGCTTCCAGAGAGCTCCAAGGAGAGGGTGGGGGGGCAGGGGTCAGAGGTATGTGCTTTAGGTTTAAGGGGTTAAAAAAAATTTTGGGATGGGGAATCTTTTAAAACGGGAGAGCGATGGTGGGAATGTGCTGTGGGGGCCCTGGTTGGGATATGTCCCCGGAAACCTGAAGGAGCAGTGAGGGGGGTGGGCAGGTGGGAGAGGAAAGACTGAGTTTGGCAGGGGTTTTTTGGTCGAGGGGAGAACATGGGGAAAGGGTTTTGGGGGCAGCAACGGTTTAGGAGGATGGAAGGGGAATGAAGGGCCCTTACCCAGAGAGGGGTTGGGGGATAAGCATAAGGGGAGGAATGGAGATTGCGAAATGGGGGGGAAAGAAAAACAAATATTAGACAGGTTTGCAGGGGTATTTTGGGGGGAAAAAAGTGTAGATGTGTTGTGTTGTGGGTTTACTGCAAAGTTTTAATATTGTCTATCTTGCTGATGTGGGGATGGAACTGTGTTGGGTTTTCTTTTTGTTTTTATGCCTTTATTGGTTGAAAAGAGCCAAAAATAAAAACTTTAAAAAAAACTGTATGTTACTTTTGGTTGACTGTTGAGTAGCAGAGATTTTTCTTATTGTTTAAATGTTGATTGTATATGCTGTATGTTACATTGTGTGTTTGTGGTCTGTCTCCTATGGTAGCCTCATGTTTCCTGGGTTGTTGAAGCTTGTGGGCCACAATGCTCAACTGCACTGCACTGTTTGCCTGTTGGTGCAAGTTGTTACCCAGTGCTAGCAATGGCATGGGCTCAGGTGGAGCCTGATGCTGATGGAGAGTTATGCATTGTGATGTCCAAAATCTGCTATGGAATGGTAGTGATGGAGCAAAGAGAAGCTGGGGTTTTTGGGGCTGCTGGAGTGTGCATTTACAAATGTATCAAAGGGAACCTGAGATGGGCCTATATGGAGAAAAGGCCCCAGCTTGTCCACACAAAAAGAGGGGTTAGGGGCCTGGAAAAGCTTGCCTTTTCTGTAATGGTGGTGGATTGGAGGCTCGAATGGCTGTCTACTGGTATTCTGGTAAACAAAACTGTTGGAAAAACATAAATTGTAGAGAATCAATGCTATCTGTGGTGTGTGTCCCCTGTGTTGCTGTGAACTGACCTATGAACTAAGGCTGCAGTGTGAAGACTTTGAGTAGTCTTAGCTGCAGAAGGGAAAACACCTACAGAACAATCTATCAACCTAGGGAAGAGGCTGATGGTTTGCGAAAGGTGGCAGACTAAAAATTGCAAATCTGAAGTTGTTTACTCTGTCTATGACACTTGTCCACATTGTGCATTCTGAAGAAAATTTCAAATTTTGGGGACAAACCCGCTACTTTAATAAAGGTAACTTTAAAACTGTCCATGATGTTGCAATTTCAATGTTAAGGAGTTCAAATAGTAAATATACGTATCTGCCTGTTTATAGTAACTTATGGCACTTTTTTCGGGTCCTGCAAATCAGTTGTCTGCTCCTGCAGCTGCTCAATTTCCGCACAGCTAAAGACTTTGTGGATATTTAGGAACATTATATCATAGTCATATGCTGCCTAGATTTGTTTAGATATTCAGCAGTCTTCAAGCAGTTAAGTAATATATAGAACTGTTTTATTGACATTATTTTGTCATTTTTTAAATAACAAGATTCATTAATGTGTAGTTTATGAGTGGTATTACATTGTATTGTGTGGTACTGTAATTGTATGTAATATTAAAAAAAGGTGAAGCACATGCATGAAGATTGGGATACCACCTCATCATATTCTTCAACAAAGTATAGATCTGTCAGAGAATGCACCACCACTGGACAATGCAACAACTTTTCCATTTTGAATATATCTGTCACGGATGCCCCTGCAACCCTCGTCCCGGGTCGCAGGCGCATCCGTGCCCCGACTCCGAGCGGCGCCCCGTCTCGCACCTCGGGTACGGGGTCCGCTCACTCCTTTGAAAGTGTCCCCAGTCACTTACCCGGCCACGCTCCTGTCCCGTCCGTCTCTGTCCCTCGGCGTGCGCGGCGCCGCCCCCTAGGGCACGCGCGCGCCGGCAGTGTGAGATTTAAAGGGACAGTGCCGGGCACTGCTCCTATTTAAGTCCAGCCTCTTCCTGGAAGCCTTGCCGGATCTTTAGTGCACATGCCTACTGTGAAAGCGTTCCAGAAAGCTTTGTCTTGCCTACCGTGTCCGTTTGCTTACGTTACCGACCACGAACCTTGCCGCCTGCCCTGACCTTCTGCCTGTCTACGTTCACGAACCTCAGCCACCTGCCCTGACCTCTTGCCTGTCCCCGACTACGAGCCTGATTGCCGATTCTGTACCTTGCCTACCCTTGGCTGCCACCGCAGGCAAGCCCCACCAGTGGTAGTGACCTGGTGGACTCCCGCCGCAGCAAGTCCATCCCGCTTTGCGGCGGGCTCTGGTGAATACCGGGACCCACTTAGATTCCACTCCCTGGTGTGGGCTTACGCCATCGCCTGCGGTGGTCCAGTGGATCCACATCCAGACCGTTACAATATCAGAGAATTGTAATCAAGGGGTAATTCCATTTTGCACTGTAATAGCAAACAGATCCTAAAAAGTGTCTGCATCAGAATGGAGAGCCTTTCACGCTTGTGTAATACTTTAAATTCTGTCCTATGGAAGCTCCAAGCAGAGTTGAATACACCGATCACCTGTAATCAGAACTCTAATAGAACAGAATAGAAAGTTGTGTGTAAGCGCTACCCACTATCCAAAATTTTGGGGGGTAGATTCTTGAGATAGGTGCACATCCCAGCGGTGAGACCTACACCTATCACACTTTGATGGTATATCCTATCCCATTAAATTGACATAAAACCTTCAATAGCTGCAGATGGGCATATTCACTGTTATTACCTAGGGCAGCATAAAGTGCTAAATTATTCTACTTCTTATGGAATCAAAGACCTTCCTGAAATTAGAATTATATATAGCATATTGTAAGGGGTGCTTCATTACAAATTTACACTTCCATTGGACCAATGTTGAAAGTTTTCCTTGTTCTAAGTATTACTGTCTATGTCGGAAATAACACCTGCATATGAGTAACTGCTTGTACAATCTGCAGACGGGACGCATTGCACTCTTCAGGTTCATTACATTTGTGACTAGTCCAGAACATATTATTCCTAAAATGCTCACTCTTAAAATCGTTGATGTTGAATTATAACTTTTCTCTAAGCACCATACATTTTTGATGACTCAGCTGCCACATTCAGTAGACTGTTTGATTTGTCCTTCATCTAAAATCTAATTTAAAAGCTGATAAATGACCACACTGGGAATAAGTCAGGGAAATGGTGAAAGGTATGGAGCACATTTCCCTGTAGTTGCTAAAGCAAATCATTGGTGATATTATGTATGGTACAGTTTCCAAGTCCCATAAACAGAACACTTTGTACAGTTGCTGGTTTATTCTGTTAAGCAGCAATAATATAAATCATTGTGACATGTTTGCTAAACTTGAATTCAAATTTTCAAAATCTATTTTTTAAATTTAATCTTTAAAACCTCAATTGGTTGTGTAACCTATAAGAACACTAATTAATATGGTAGGAAAATACATTCTTAGCAGAGGAATTTGTAAGGGAAGGAATAGCAGCAAAGCTAAGGTTACGTTCACATCTACAATTATATTACCATTTTTCTGTTCTGCCATTGGGAGACAAAGCTGAAAATAACCATGTTTCCAGATCCATTTCATGATAAACATCAACAATGCCTGACTGACCCCATTGACAATAATTAGGATCTAATGGGTTACAGTGTCCATCATTGTACCAGAAAAAATAACACTGCATGAGCTTCTGTTTTTTTCTGGAATCTGCTACAGAGGCTCCTAATGGAGTTTTCGATGCAGATGTGACCCTATCCTTAATTATTTTCTGTGCACTCTAGAATTAGCTTTTTTTTTCTTTATGTAATTAGGTCCCAAATGTGCAGATTAATTTCTTAATGCATCTTTATAGCAGTCATGGTTCCATATTTGTAGTACAAAAATAGAAAAAGAAAAAAATATAACTATCTGCATACAAACTCTATAAGAGACAGGTAGTTTTTATATAGAGTCATGTACATATAGTCTCATTGAGTTCACTGTACAAACAGTATTCACTAAGTTCCCATTGATGGTGGCAGATAGGTAAAATGTTGTTTTTAACTATTTAGCAATGCATGGAATAGAAATATTGCATCAGAGAAACTGAGCTCCAGCTATTATAAAGATACATTAAGAAAACAACCAGCACAAAATAAAAACACCATAATGTTAATAGATAGACATTCACTGTAGAGGGGTTCTATCACAGCTTTGTTTTGCCTCCTGAATTTTTGCTGTATATTTTGATACATTTAAGTGCTATGACGATACAACTGAGCAAGGGTGGCCAGCAAGGCAGAAGGTCAGTGCTGGTCGGATCCCCTGACAATGAGCTGTACACAGAGCAAACAGAAAGGAGAGAGCTGATATAATATGGTACATTTTTTTCAATTAATCATATTTACTGTACAACCTTGATTAAGTGTGTATTTTGGATGCTCCCCCATCAATATTATATCAAAGCAAAACCCCTTTAAAATAAATAACAGAAAGAGAAGTTCTAGTATTTTTATTTCCATTATTATATTAAGGTCAAAAACCAGTTATATATCACGTTATATCCTACAAACATTTCCTTCACCCAGTAACCTCTCAATTCACAGATTAAATAAAAGTTTACATTCTTTGAGTAACCATCATGTAGTAATACATTCATTGAATGGCATTATCAGTGAGGGGTCATTATTTTTAGATTTAGTTTATTATTGCTTTATCAAATTTATTGACTATACCAATGATCTCAATAAGTCTAATACGGAAAATTTTATTTCCTCCATGATTATTATAAAAATGGCCAGTAGGTAGGGTGTGTAAGGTCTCTGCTGAATATGCTATAATTTTCAATATATTGAGAAACAATAAAGTCACTTTGTATTGATTAAATAGTCTTCTCCTATGAGAGGACACCAACACTATTTACCTTTGAACCTTTTTAAGAGTTATACCAACTGTAACATTTAGGGCATGCTTTATATGTTGAAAAAGTTAAAATTGTACTAGAGGACTAGTCTGTATGCTTGACCTGTGACCCCACTGACCTCTTTGGATTAACAAATAGGAGCCATGGAATAACCATTCTTCATACAGTAGGGGATCCACAGCTACTGTTATAGACATTTGATGTCCTGCGGCTACTGTACTTGTGTCTATGAAAAACCCCTTTAATTACTGACTCAAACAGGTTGGCAGGTTTTTCCATATTTAAACCTAAAGTGATAATTTACAATGGCAAAAATGTATGCCATTCCTTTGCATAAAATACTGGAGCATTTTAGATAAAACTATTAAACTACGGCACACAAGCTTAGACAGCCACAAATCAAGCTAATAAATAGATTGCATTTGTTTTTATTGTAGTCAGAAGTTTTATGTAAAATAATCAGTTTCCCAGCTATAGATGCATCACAAACGACTCAAATTCTGCATTTTTTTATATTCTGTTTATTTCGGTGTATTAAATTACAATTGCCAGAATTGTTAGGTGCTTGCATGATAATGGTGGGTTCTAGTCTAGTACAGTTTATCTATTGTTTACATAACATAAAATGAATACATTGGTAATAAATATAGTAGGTTTATATGTTCTTTTTGTCTTTACTGATAAAGATTGTATCATTTATTCTATACATAAAGCAAATTGCATTTTATGTAGATACATTTTTACAATTTCTAAATTAAAACATTAAAAAACAAATATACATGTATTTAATGTTTAAAGCGTACTTCCACATACAACTAACGTACATTGTTAAGGTGCTTACTGATAAAAGACTCTTTGCAATACACCTTGCTAGTAGACCTTGCCTTAATTTCTATTTGTCAGTGCAAATTATACCTGTGTACAGGTGTAAACTTATAGGAGGTAAACTCTGCACTCTAAACTTCTATGTACTGTAGTCTATAGTGGGAATTTAAAGGGGCTCTCTAGTTTAGAAAACCTATTTTCTTATACCCCAAGCATATATGTGTTTTCAATAGAGAAAGCAGAATAAGTAGTGTCCAGATGCCTCCGGTGGTGCTTTATTTGTATTGAAAACAGGAAGATCCCATATTAGTCATTCAGCATGCCCTGCTGATACATGTGTGTTTTCCATGAACAACTGTCTAATGTGTATGGGGGGCTTTAACAATAGAAGCCTCTGAGTGTGTACAGGTGCCTAAATGATATACTCACTCACTCAGAGAAAACCAGCCATGCCGCAGGAGTTTCCAGCACTGATTATTACCTATATGAACCTATGATTACTTTTTCTCAGTAAGCGTTATAAAATTCTTAAAGTTAGCTATAAATGTAGGTACGCTGAAATATACATCCTACTGCGCAATATAAAGTCTAAGCAAAACATACCTAATGCTAATAAATATCTGTATGGTTCTCACATAAATATGTACTGTAATATCAAAATTTCAATTTGGTATATATCTATGAGTCTATGTTTTATTACCATATTTCACACCCCTTTCTAGAGTGGCTCAGACTGTTTCTAGAGCATACAACTGGAATAATGCGTTCCATGAAGGACATAAATACCTACACTTTCCCTGTAACATATTACTATAAGTGGTAAGTACAGATGTAGCCAAGTTTAGCTTCACTGCGGTATTACAACTTGTGGTGTTATTTGTTATTAAATTACAAGCAAAGCCATTGAAAAGCATTGAAAAAGTGCATTCTCTTTTGAAACCATTAGCTCCTGCTATCAGGGTTCCAGATAGTCTGAAAAACCTTCACAATATGCTCCCTTAGGGCATGTCCCCACGGCACGGGTTTTCGGCCGGTTTTTCAGCCGGTTTGTGGTTTTTCAGATCGCCTGAAAAAACGGCCGAAAATGAGCACAATGGGGCTCTATGGAAAACCTGTGTAGCAGTCCCCACTGCACGGGTTTTCCGTCCAGCGGTTTTTCCGCCTGCGGTCCGGCCGCAAAACATTGTACAAGCACATTCTTCTGTCCGGTTTTCGGATGGAATATGTGCAAATGAATGTGAAGGGGGAGGGCTTTTCTCCACTCATCGCGGAGAAAAGCCGTCTCCCCTCACCTCCCCCGCGGCCGTGGGGACGGCCGCAAAACAGGACATATACCGGCCGGCAAACCAACCGGTATTTGTCCTGTGCAGTGGGGACGCAGCCTTATATTTTATTAAGACCATCCTCTTACTTAAACTGTTGGGGCAACATGTATGAAAACTGTTTAGGTCTAAAACTCACTTTTTTGCACTTGGTGTTTTTAATCTATTGTGATTTTTGAATCACCAAAGAGGTCAACAGCTCAAAAAGTAGTAAAAGAGTCAGGTCTAGAGATTTATTTCCAGAATTAAACTGTTATCATCACTGGAAGCATAGAGAATAAGAAAGAAACACAGAACTATTAAAATCAATGAACATGAAATACAAATGTCAGTACCAAGTATCACGCATACTTGATATACCAGATTATGTTTCTCTTCTCTTAGTTTTGCCTATTAATATCAGTGTTTTGTGCTGTGTAACACTGAGCTGCCAAAGCCTGGTACCTCCATAAAAGGTTATCATAATTTACTGCATGGCAGCAGTACTGGGCATATCTGTTCTCTTTTAATACTACTCCAGAAAGAGTTCAGACTTTTTTTTATCCTTGCATCAATTTTGTGATATAATGAACAAATGTCTACTACAACACAGAGGGCTGTAGACACCATTTTTTCTATAAAATGGACTGTTAAACATGAGTTGTCCTTAACCAGAAACTGGACCCGTATTATATCATACAACAAAAACAGGTTTTACCTTTAAAAGTGCTTAGAATTGTATACATAGACAACACAATAGACAATATATACAATTTTGGTATTGAAGGTGAAATCATGTAAAGTACAATTGGATAGCATTGAATAATAACTAAAATTTTATGTGACTGACACTTAGCTGCTTTTCTTCATCTACTATCGGCACAATGTCAGCTCAGATCTACATGATTCCTATAGTCTTTCATCTCTGGTATAGGCTAGTGATTTCCTAACAACCAGAGAGTTTAAGATGACCTGGATCTTTATGTCAAGGACAACATGGCACCGAGTAGAGGGCAGAGAAGGGATGAGGGTATTTAACTCAAACCACAACTTTTTATATTTTCCTGGAAAGTGCTTCATGTGATTGTAAAATCTAAATTGTAAATCTAAATTTAGGTAGAGAATCTTTTATTTAACATAAGATTGATATTTAGCCAAAATTATCTGATCTGTCATAAATACATGTGAGAAGGAAGATGACATTCGTGCAGTCTGTGATCTTGCACTTCAGAATAAGAGTGCTTACGTACCTTCAGCGCTGCTATAACTAAATCTTATAACTCATTGCATTCACACTATTGATTTGATTGGAGCTTTGCTTAGAACGTCATGTCAGATTTTCAGGAACTGAATATTGAAGAGTGCTAAAGGGGTATGCGCACTCAGCAAAGACATAAGCGTTCCACTGAAGTGCTTCCTTTCTGGATATCAGTGGTGGTCCTTCATCAGTGACATCTCACAATTATCTACAATGTCTAACAAATCATATTAATTAGACCTTGCCTTTAAAGTTATGCAGGGCCTATTTGGAATTAGCACTGTAATAGCATACAAATCTTGTAAACCAGTCACAGATATAATTTACTGCAGCTTTTGATTGGATCATGTGAGAACTTAGTAAGCTTCCATTGCCAGTGGCTGCCATGTTTAGGATAATTGGTTAGAACCAAGAAGAATGAGGTTCCAGCACACTTTTTATAGGAGTTATCCACCATCACATGTTTAAAGGGGTTGTCTCACTATAAAGATTAGCTTTCGATATGCAGGGAACAGTAAATGAAGAGTTTTTCCAAATATATTGACTTTACCTTTTGGCTTTGTTGAGGAGATACAATAGATGTTATCATCTTTGAGTGCATAAAGGTTTCTCTAGGTTACCAACCTGCTCCCTCTGCTCTGTGTCTAATCTGATAACAGGGAGTGGCGTCATCACCACAGGTCAGTAGCAGCACACAGGACACCAGCACTTTGAGTGTGTGATCTTTAACAAAGGAGTCTAATTATTGCAGAGAACTATAGAGCTTAGAGTAAAAAAAACTATAGACAGATTTCCTTTGTTCAGAGCAATTAGAAGATCTGTGAATAATAGGGAGCTATAGAATCAGCAGCACCCTAACCTGAAAGAGACAGGCTGCATGAATGAAAGCTGCTTTTAGCTAGTGAAACTGCATGCTGAGACAACCACCTTAACAAAATGTAGTTAGCGACAGCAGTAAAAAAAAATTCCATGCTCAGCTCTGTTCTGACCTCTGCCTTAGCGGAGCCTCAATTGCTCTTCACCCCAGATCTTCAGTTGTCTTCTAGCTCTTGTTGGTCAGCTCATGTGCACTGTAGCTGCAGCCGAACAGTGACACCAGGGAGTGTCACCTCATTACTGCAGCAGGAAGCGGAAGACAACAGAAGACCCAGGGAGAGGACCAGCAGAGTTGTCCTTGAAATGGAGGTCAGTACAGAGGTGGGTATGGATTTTTTTTCTTGGTGCCACAGCAGCATATTTTTAATTAAAAACATGGAGGTGAACAACCTCTCAAATCATTTTATGATAATTGGTGTCTATTAACTTTAATGGATAACGGATGTACCCTTCCAAGATATAGGTATATGAAGGAAAAAAATACTTTAGTAAGACTTAATAAGAAATAATAAACAAATATACTCTTTAGCTAACGGTTAGGCATTATATTTTGCAGAATGATGTATACAGTTTAGTATTCTATGTAATTATGCTTGGGATATACTAATATATAAGCATGCAATCTTTCCTTAAAAAATCAAAATTCCATTTAAATCTAAAAACAATTAATTGCAAACATTACAAATATAAATAAGTGAATAATGCCCATGATGCATTTGTAAACATGAATGGGATTTTACTGAAACAGCAAATAACTGCAATTATTTCTAAAATTGGAGTTGTGTGGAAACAATTCCTTTAACGATATTATGAATAGATATCAATTAAAATCTTATTATTAATCTAAAGGGGTCTTCCGGCAGTTCAAAATGCTCATTCGTCTGTTGGGACGTGATGAAAAATAGAAAAAAAAAATCACACTTGCTTCCTGGATGCTGTAATTTCATCACCACCTCATTCATTACTGCTGTAGCTGTGCACATACACTTTAGTATTGTTTGACACACTTGAATAGTATGCTATACTGTGATATACTGGTGCTCAGTACAAATAGAGTCACAGTTTCATTAAGTCTATACCCGCACACAAAATTTCATAATATTTTCACAAAACTTTATTGACATAATTCTTTAGCATCCAAAGAGGTTTCATGTAATATAGCGACCAACTCGTTCCACATATAAATGTTTTCGGTTCCCATAGGACCTTCATCAGACAAGTCGCTTACTGCTTAGTTAAAATATATATCGAGGTGCAGGCAACCCTTGACAAAAATTATTAGAATGCTCAACGCTGTATTACATGAGACCTTTTTGGATGCTAAAGAATTATGTCAATAAAATTTTGTGAAACTATTATGAAATTTTGTGTGCGGGTATAGACTTAATGTAGCTGTGCACATGACCGCTGTAACCTGTGATTGGCTGCAACTGTCATGTGAACGACGAACGTTCACAGCTTCAGCCAGGATCACCAGGATGGCTGCCACGACTAAACAACAGTATTCAGGAGGTAAGTATGCTTCTTTTCTTCTATTTTTCACCATGTCCCGAGGTACGGACCTTTTGAACTGCCAGAACACCCCTTTAACTTTGTATTCTTCTTGAACTTAGATAAGTAGATACATTTTTTGACTGATTAAATAATCGAACATAAGTAATGTTTTTAGTCACAGTTAGACTCTGTTCACACTGCATGGGGGCTCATCTTCAGTCTGCACATGTACGTAAGAGGCACACATTTCATATGATTATATGATTATATGCCTATACAGTTGCATATGTCTGCCATCAACTCCTATAAATGACACAGTGTGCTGAAATGTGTAGTCAAGTATGATTTTAAAAACAGCTAAAAATAGGGATAATTATCTATTACAGACAAACATATGCCAAACACACATTAAAGACATAATGTGACGAGAATTGGGGATTCTAAACAAACTTACAATATAATTACTTATTATGGGGTTCTTCATTAAAGTAAGTCTGTCAGGAGATTCATGCTGCTGAATCATCTCCAGTCACAATTGGCTAATGTCAAATCCCACAATGAGACTCAATTCTGACGTTAAAAGGAGTGACCACTAAAAAAAATTACATGGCGTTGGGTCTAGGGTGGACAAAAAAAAAATCAAAGCCTCTCCCACACATTTTCCCCACCCTTGGTTGAACTTGATGGATATATGTATTTTTTCAATCGTACTATGTAACTGTGATACTTGCCTAGCTGCCTCTACTGCTGCCGCTACAGAGCCCACCAGCAATCTGCTTCTCTTCACTTTGTCATGACATGCAGGAGAGGCTTGTGCTTCATTGTAAGTGAATGGAGCACTAGCATCTCCTCTGCATCGGGATGAGAATCCAGAAGTCAACAAGAGCAGATTGCCAGCAAGTTCCAGAGCAGGACAGGTGGGTAAGTGTCAGTTTTCTACTTGTTTTGCCCACTCTGGACTAAATTTCATGGTCTTTTTTTTTGTGGACAACCCCTTTAAATCTATTCAAAAATCACATAAGACAAAATAATGCAGAGGATAAGAGCATGTTTAAAAGTATATTTTATAACAAATGCTCACAAAAGTAAAAAGGGATAGTGCAGTAAAGTCAAAGCCACGTGGAATAACGAGTTCTTGTCTTGGGCAAGGACAATATTCAGCATTCCTTGTGGCTTTGATTTTGCTGCACTGTCCCTTTTTACTTTTGTCAGTATGTACAATAAAATATACATTTTAATGTGATTAGGATGCTCTGCACTATTTTGTCTTCTGTGACTTTTTGCAGACACTGTGTTAGAAGTGGAGTCTCATGATGGGATTTAAACATTTTTTGCCATTTCCAGTCAAGTTGAGAGACTTTAACTATCTACTGAGTGCAGAGATATGGGTGTTGGAACTTGTTTTATGGTCTATGTTTTATGTTGTAGCCCCCAATAAAGAGTATTTACTGTAAGTGTTTAAATATGAAGCCCCAGATAACCATGTTCTTACTACTGTGGTAGCTCGATCCATATTTAAAGATTGAAGCAGGAGATAATTTAGTGGTTCTCCTACTTCTAACACTGTTTGATAGTTTAAAACAAGTTTGGGGCGATCTCTTTAGGCTTTTCACTGCCTTGCTTGGCATGGTTGACAGGTCTCTCCTCTTTTTTGTGTAGGGGAGACCTATCAATCTATGGAGCTGCTTGGGGAAAAGCTCTTGTGAACCACAATAGATGACCATTCAACAGGTGTCTCGGCCACAGTGTTTCAGAGTCAAAAACAGATATTTTTAACTGAGGAGCCCATCTGGACTTTATGATGCCTGTGACTTGAACCATCTGACAGACTCCCTTTAATGAACAGTTTCTGTGGTCACTGTACTTGCTAAGTGACATCCAAATCCATAAGACAGACAGCTACTTGCGGACTGTGACATCACTCAATTTCTATGTCTCTGTAGAGACTTATGGCTGCTCCTTGCCATGGAATAGAACGTCTGGTGGTGTACTTTGATAAACACACCAGCTCTTCTTACTCTGCATTTCATATAGATGAAATATTTGCTAGTTCTCAATGTTGTAGTGTGGAGTCTTTTTTAACATTTTAATTTTTGGTAGCACATGAAGGAGGAGCTTCTATTTTTATTTGAGATAGCACCAAGCTCCTTTATTAAACCTACAAACTGAGCTACTATTTTCATCACATTACTGGATCTCCTAATGAAAAGCAAAGATATGCTGGTGTGAACAGAGCCTAATCTCTTAAAGCACTTTATTCTAAAGCACTTATATCAGCTTTTCTGTATTTAGATTAAAAATATAACATAAACTTCTGATCCATTAGGATTATGCACATAGCACCAAAAGGAATGTTAAGCACCTAATGTAACTGTAGAAAAAACCTAAATGTAGAGGTTGTACTGTATGTTACATAACAATAGTAAAACATACAGAGTAACTTAAAACCTACATATGGAAAATGCAGTGTTAATTAGTAAAGCACCTCAGGTCCTCCAGTTGTAAAGTTAAATGCTTTTAACTGATAGACTTACTGAGAACCAATAAGTAAGTTCTATTCTTCTATAGACAGTCATGTCATAGGAAAGATAAAAACAATTTTCTAAAATTCTAAAGACTTTATATATTTTCTGGACAAAGCTGTTGTATCCAGGATGGCCCATCGGGTGTGTGACCTGTTCAGAATCACCTGAGGTTTGCAACAATCAGGAATCTCAAAACCAATAATATAACAGTTGAAGATAGATACAGTACTGTATAGTACTGTTACTTTCTACATTTCTGTATAATATTGTGATATTGCATGCAGTGCTACCGTATATTATATGGTATATTTTTACAGTGCAGCACTATACACTATTGTTATTTTGGGAACAGTATGGAACTGCTATTTGGCTATTATAGGACACTGTATTTAGTTTTATGCTGTATGGTGCTCATAATTAGGTTATGATTGTCATGGTTTTTGAACACAGAATGACCATAAATCATAATATGGAAGGATGGCACCAACAAAAGGTGACACACAGGCCACACTGAGCCCTGTTTTGCCCTGTATTTCCAAAACTGAAATGTAAAATAGATGTCAAATTAGATTATTTACATGGCCTCTAGGATTATTCCTCTTAATAAAACATTTACCATTATGTTTTCATTGAATACCGTAGTCTTGCTGTGTGTGGAAAACTGTGCATAGTTATAACTATATAGTGATCTTCAATGGGCTGAGTGCAGTAGGCTCCAAGGCATACTTTTAGAATAAACCCACCTTATTAGTGATGTTCCAATGGTGGCAAGACAATGGCGCATTGTAAGTACAGTCATACAGTCATTCGCCTGTCCTGTAACAGCCATGCTTTATCTGGATTAGGTCACATATTTTTAAGCTGACTTCATATATACCTGAAATGCACTGGCTTTTGATATTATACATTAGTGACAATGTTGCTAATCAGTGATTGCATCTAGATAAGCTTGTTCACTGATATTATGGGCTACAACTTATCGTGCTACATTTTTTATGTCTCATTGTAAAAAAATTTACAACTTTCTAAAATAATTTTGGATTCTTGGAACATAATATCCTATATTATATCAGTTCACTTAAACCAATATAAGTAGTTTGATGTTACTCCTGGAAAGCATTGATTATCTGTACAAGAGCCTCCATAACTGGGTGGACATGCAGAACATGGAACCCCAACTTTATAAGGTGCTTCTCCAATCCAGTTTCCCCTAGAACAAAGTATGATAATTACATAAATATATAGAAGGATAAATAGACAGATAGTTTTTTTAAGCTTGATAAAGTAATAGATTAACCAGATCATTAACGTACTTGGGTGAATAGTTGCAAACTAAGTAGACAGCTCTTCTCCATACGGAACCCCAGACATTCATGTTGTGACAGGTATTGATAGCACACCCTACCCTGTTAGTTGTTGCCCAAACCATCTGTGTGAAAAAATACAAAATAATAGTTTGATGTCAAAGCACAAAGAAAAGTGAACAAAACTTTTATCTGAGTATGAAGAAGTCATGTTACCTGTGTATAATGTGTACACATAGGTCCATAGCATCTTAAAGGACATCTAGGATTGCAGTCTTGAGGATATGGAAATGCGTAGTCCTTTACTTCATCATACCATGGTTTCACCAGTTGTAATATTGACTGATATCTAAACAAAAGTTTTGGTAAAAAAAATTAGCACTTTAGAAGTTTAGTGGGGGTCTTTCAAGATACAGTTTCATGGTATTAAATCATTACCATGCCTTGATGACCAAAAATATTGTTAATTCTAGCAGTAGTTTTAATGTATGTCCCATTCTTTTTGGAAGTTACACCATGTTTAACTACATCTACACTGTCTTATGTTTGTCCTACTTTCAACATCAATCCTTCTCGGTAATCCTAATGAAAGGATAACTTCTCTAAACATTACCTTATACTTTATGTCATAATATACAATAGCAGTTTTTGCTGGGACATGAATTGTTCCTAAAGATTGACTGATATTAAAGTGATGTCCTATTCTACTTTATTTTGGATATGGTTGTTGGAAAGAGGTCAAGCCATTGGTACATTTCCTTCTAGAGACCTGTGGGCAGATTTGAGGAGGCAGCATAATAAGTGTCATTTTTGTTTTTCCTATATGAAATGCATATGGTTATGAATCCATTGACTGCTCCAAAGAGAAATAGATGGACGGACATTGCCAGGCTCCAGAGAATGAGAGGTAGGTCAGGCCAGAGGTGAAAACGGAAAGAAAAAAAATGGTTGCCTAACATGGTGCCCTCTCTTGTTTCCTGCCCACACAGTCATTTTAACTCCTGTCCGTTATCATAGAAAAGGTCTTATTATATGTTTGTGTATTAATTTGAGTGCAACATTTCACAGGTATATATTGTAGACATATTTTTAAATGTTTATCATTAGTAAGCATTTGTGCATGCATGCCTTTCTATGTGCCTGTAGATGGTGAGCATATTTGCCCCTGTGCATACAAATACATACTGAGTGTGTATAGTAGCATTGTGTAGTTTTGTGTGTATGTAGATTTGTAAATGTATATTTGCATAGGTGTAGTAACTATGGGTGCAGATGTGTACGTGTTAATTTTGTATGCCTTAATGTAAATGTATGTAGTGATATTTTAGACCTATTACTGAGCAACTCAATATGGCACAAATCGATTTTAGCCATAAATCTGCAAAAAATCTACTGTAAACCTACTGAAAGTTAGAGTTAGGGTCTTTTAATGCTTTGTAAGGATTACCTAACTGCTGGATAAAGGTTTCCTTAACATGACATCAGACTGAGAGCACTGCTGGACCAGAAGCACTGTGGACCAGTAAATTTATCCTTGCAAGCCAACTAAAAATCCTAATCCTAAACTCAATTTTGGCAAAGTGTGAGTATTATTGTTACAGTTAAGATTAGGGTTAGGGTGAAAGTGAAAAAAAAATATTTTTGGCACATTCAAATTTTTTTTTTCAAAACTAAATTCAAACCAAACAGGGACTAGTTCAAGCAACAGTAGTAGTGAGCATATACACGAGTGCCTAAATGTAGCGAATGTGCAGATACAGTATGTCTGCCTGTAAATACATATGACAGCTTGGTTGTATTATGTGGGGCACTACTTGGCAATATTATGTGCAGCACGTGCCATTAAGTATTTGGGCAATGTTTAAATTATTTTTAAGGTCTTACCAGTAGATATTATTTAAGTACTGTATACTTGTATGATCACTGTATATATTGTAGGTATTTCAGCACTCTTCAGGTCTCTAAATTGGATGCTCAGTGGCAGAATATTTAGTAAATGGGCAGAGGTTAATGCAATTTGAAGACCATGGGTCTTTACTTGATATGTACAACAAAAGTTTGCATTGATAAGTGGTGAGAGACCTTCAGAGATAACAATCATGCCAAAAATGTCATTGTAAATACACCAAAGCATTACTGGACTTGCACTGACGTGATCTTAATTGATTTAACTTGGGAATATGTCATCTCCATGCTTAGTGCCAATAATAAATATGTACGTGGATAGCCCACATGGGATCATAGGTGTCAGGCAGTACACGTCCTATATTACTTTATCATGTAACAGATAGGTTGTGACAATTCAATACACTACATGTCAGCCATGGTTTTATTGTTTCATAAAGCTCAACATTGATTAAGCGTACTAAAGCATACTGTAAAATCAATAATGTCTATCACTTTCATACCTTCCTGTTCTCACTGAAAGGTTTTGACCAAGGAATCTCATTAAAAAGGGAGGTCCATGATCCCAAATGCATGTTGCAGCCCAGGCTTCAGCTGATTTTGCCAGACTTTCATCCCACACCTGCATGAAAAAAATTACCTTGTTAATTGCATTTTATACCATGAAAATGTTGCCATTGAATGGTTATGTGTTAAAAGAAAGAAGAGTAGAATATATTGCCCAAAAATGGTATCAAGTTATTCTACCATGTTTAATTTTATTTTTTTTTGTTTTAAAGTTCTATGCGATTATAATGGCAGTTTCCGCAAAAATGACTAAAGGAGTGGCATTGACCACTTAAAATCCCCTATGTGACATGGTCCACCGAATTGGTTATATAAAGAGCTGATAATCATTACTCCTTTTCTACCTCTTGTCAACATTGTCTGGACTCAGCAGCTATGGCCAACTAGGACCTTTTGAAGAGAAGCACTAGTCAAGCAATCAAAGGTGTTTATTGAGCTATATGCACCCCAATGCAAAATCTGGTGTAAAGCTCCCAACAATCGTGTTATTTATAGTATTGGTCTGCTGACATGCAGTAAAGCGATCTTTTGAGGTCCTGTCCCCCCCCGACTCCAGATGTGGGATGCACTAAAAGTGCATCCAGTAGTTCCTTAGCCTTGTTTTGACTTTCATCTGTAATGAGTTTTTCCCCTTATAGACTTTTTATGATTTTACATAGCTATCTTAAACCAAATTCTACCGTGACAAAGATGTAAAAATTTCTTAAAAATTAATACAAAAGTAAATAAGTTAAAAGAAAACCACAAACGCCCCCTGCTGAGTCCACAAAACCTTTCCAAAATTCCAAGAATTTGGAGACCTTAAGCTTGCACTCAGCAATTTATTATCTTAATGCTGGACATAGGGACTTATTCTTCGAGAGTCCAAAACCAACTTGCTGTGTGCCAGTGTATCTTTTCTCTGTGCAGCAATAATCAGATTGTCTTTGTTTTATGAAACTGAACTTGGATGTATTTTCAGGACATTGTTGACAGAATTGCAGTCAGGTTCAGATTCTGCAGCCTCTTGTGTGTAAGATATTATTTTATGTTAAAAACAAATTCTTATAATGACTTGTATAGATCCTCAACATAGATTTGTTTTGTTGTAATTTAGTGAAATTCACAAAATTCTAAATTCGTTAGAATTATGTAGACTTTTTGGAATTTCTTACTTTATTATAAAAAGGCTGCTTATGAGCATTGCATAATGACAGGGACGACTTAAAGGGGTTGTCTCATCTCAAAGTTTCATAGGATGCATGAATGAAATAATGTTGCTTTGCTCTGTCACTTAGTGGTCAAGCTGTCTATAATTAGCATATGAGCTCCATGTATTCAGACTTCTGCTAATTAGATTAACTCAGAAGCTTCCCTGGTCCTGACAGCATGAGATTTAAGTAAACAGCAGTAGTTACTTTCTTTTGTCTGAAAGATCAGATAACAAACAAGCTCTCACTGCCTGGAGCTCTGTGCTGCTGATGCTGGCCATGACCTGTGTGATGACATCACTCCCTGCAATCAGATAGGACAAACAGCAGGGGGGGAGATGTACACAGGTCAGTCACTTGGGGAACCAGAGAGAGCCAGGAAGGTGATAAAATCCTTAACAAAAAAAAAAAAAGAACAACGCAATATATTTGGAAAACATCTTTATTTAGTGATCCCAACATGTTGAAAGCTGATCTTTGTAGCGAGACAACCCCTTTAAGCAAATCTGTTTTGCACATTGACACAAGTCTTAGTATTTTCTGATTTTTTTATACTTAAAAAGACATCTTGTCCAAAGCTGTGTTTATAAATTACAATAATATGGGGTACAGTATATATTATATAATGAACCTGCTATGTTTGTTTACAACCCTGTATGTAACATGTGTGTTTTTATAGGGACTTTATAACATTTTTGAAAAGTTCCCTACTGCTCTTATTGTCATGAAAGGCAGTGATTGGTTGCAGTATCCCATGAGCAATGTACATTATGTCATCCGTGGGAGAGGGCAATGAACACTGTCAGAGTGGTGCGCGAGTAACATTTTTTTTAAATTCATGACTGTGTGTCTTGGGGGCTTTTCAGAAACTCTCTATATGTGTTTACATCATATGGCACACAGTGGGAAGTAGAAAGGGTGTGACAGTGGGAGGGCCATCACACTAACTGACAGGGACAAAAAGTTACTGCTTTAGATCTAATATATATTAACAGGTCTAAAGTGAATAAAATATTTATACTCTGGTCTCACAAAACCAGCTCTGTTGTTTGTAAAAAACATATTTATTTGATTCATAATAGAACACAGTCCAAAAACTGCACTAACAATAGGACTTAAACCGTATGTTCCACAACCCTAAATGGTTGTAATTGAAAGCAAGCGTTACACAGCAGGCATATGTGAGAAGCTGATTGTTAAGAGAGGAATAAGCTTTTCTTTCAGGGTGCCCGTACACATAGCATTTTTGTCGCGATAAAAAATGCAGGTGGTTTACCGCTAATTGCCTTGGTCTCTCAGCAAGTACAGATGAAGCACATAAAAACCATGTGCTTCAGCTTTACTTGCCACCAAACCACAAAACGTAGCAAAATTCAGACAAGTTGGAATTTTTAAAATAGAATTGGTATTTTTTATTTCAACAAATATGTAAAATGTAGCAACAGAACAGCCACTAAGCACCATTTGGGCCAAAATTCAGGAGTGAATGTTATGTAACAAAAGCATAATAGAAACAATAAAATACTAATTAAATATAATCCAAATAGTGACATTCCAAAATAGACAAAAGCTTACCATACCAAAGTATTATTTCAGAAACTACACCTGCTTAGAATAAATGAGAAACAAATGTCATTTACATTATAATTATTTTTGATTCCCATTTATTTAGCTTGCATTATTTTTGGCTACTATTATTTTTACTTTTTGGATAACTTTTTTTCTATATCTAGTCTAGATCTTCTGACTATATTTCTTCTACAACATACTGAAAATTACTTTTTTTTCCTGATGAAGGGTAGCTCAAAGGGTTGTAACATCTAATTAATATGAAGTGTAGTCCAACCCCAACAGGAGAGGCTTTATGGAGAGCAAGATTTGAGCTCCACTTCAGCACCATTCTCTTGGGACATAGCTGTTACCGCTAAAAAGTATAAGTAGTGATTCCTAACTTCAAAGGGGTTTTCTTATCATGCTGTTTTACAGAGCCATAACCAGCTTTAAAAAATTGGGAATCTCGCAAGAGAACTAAGAGTGACTTTTGATCACTATATTTACTATTTTGCCATAGGCAAACTTAAACTCTATCAGTTCTCTATCTATTAAACACTAAAACGTAACTTTTATTATATCTAACTCTTAACCTCTATACACACTATTTAAAAACCTGATCTCTATCCTCATCATTTAACCCTTTTTGCTTCTGAGAGAGGGAATAACTCCCTTTCTATCATCAAGTCTGGTGGAACCCCACCTATTAACAGGAGAGCCTTATATCTAGCCTTATATCTATAGCAAAGTACTAGCTACAGTAAGGGATCCCAAGCCAACTACTTGGGCAGTCGTCCCTAATCTCATAGACACAGAACAAATAAGGCCCCCTTGTGACACCGTCTGCAGCAGGTGACACTTGTAGACAGAGGTGAGAGATCACAATTTAAAACGTCATGCCTGACCTCGCCGACATGTTTCACCAGCTAACCTGGCTTTATCAAGGCTTAACCAGCTTTAGGCTCACATTTCCTGGTGAGGCTGTGGGTGGTTTTACAGCGGTGATTGGCATACCAGCTCTGCTGTTCACAATTGATCCTGTTAGAGTGGTATGAGTGCTAGAGGTTTGTAAACAGTAGTGCACAAGGCTACAGAGCTCTAAAGGTGCTGCGGCCTGTAAGAGCAGAAAGAGGTGGCTGGTAAGCTAGGAACACTTGTGTACAAAAGCAGGAGATACCATCTCTTTTAACCTTTAAGTAAAGCCAAATCAAAGCAGCTATGTATTTGGTAATAATCTTTATTTACCTTAGCCTACCTGTTTTAAGGTACTTCCACATGACAAGTAAAATTTACCTGTCGGATTCTGCTGTTGAAAAATCTGTTTTCAATGAGTATTTCACATGCTTGGTTTTGGACACAGAGCCATGTTAAAAACCACATACAAATGTTTTGGGCACATTTTATACAAGGTTTTTAGCCTTCCCCATTGACATCAATAGTAAATTTTCATGTGTTTTCCACGTGGAATATGACCAAAGAATGAACATGTTGTAAGTTTTTTTATGGCATGTTGGTTTTCTGAAAAATGACTACCGAAAATACAATATTTTTTATTCAGGTCCAGGGGAATGGCTTACTTTTGTTTTTAGATGATTATTTCAAGCTAAGCAATAAAATGGGGATACCCCTTTAAAGTACCAACATAAATATCAGCAATAATAGGAATCATTCAGAAGTCAGTCAGATTGCATTAGCCACATGTAGTGCCAATTACAAGAAGTGTTAGCCAGTAAGTAGTACTTATATCGTGATGCCAGTAATATTATGTTCCCTGTCTCGTAACAGAGATATCCATAATAAAGCATTACCCACCTTTCTCACAAATATAACAGTGTAGCAACTAATGTGTTGATTTTTTGTGCTTTTTCCAGTTGGAGGATATTGTAAGATTTGAATATCCAATAGTTCTAGTTAGGCCTCAATGGGGACATGATTTTTTCCTTACTCTTTAATAACTATACATATTATCTAAAGTCACCATGAGCCAATAGTTCATAACAAACCTTTTTGCCAAGACTAAATAGCAACGCACAAAGGGACATATTGAAATAAGTTGGGTAAAGACCTAAAGAAGGGTAAAAGAGGAGAGTAGTGTTTAAAGACAATAAAAGGCCTACAATAGAAGTGGGACCAACTGATTTTTCTCTCAACCTTCCCACTGTGTGCTTGTGGTGCTACCATATTGGCCAAATGTATACAGTCAAACAAATGCTGAAGATGTTAAGTTAATCCTTCTATTCGCTAATACATATAGTTAATTGAACTGTAATACAATACACAATATTCCATAAATTTAGTATTTGGGTATATATTTAGGGCCACATGTATATAAACTGTTAAGGTCTAAAACTCACTTTTTTGCCCATAGGTTACTATGGGCAAAAAAGTGAGTTTTAGACCTAAGCAGTTTTCAATACATGTGGCCCTTAGTGTTTGGGTTTTAGCCTTTATGCTCATGATGATACCATTTTGGCCAAATCTTTGCAATCATGCAAACGCTAAAGATGTTCAGTTAATCCTTATAGATAGTAAAGTGCAGTATTTAAAAAAAAAATGAATTTATGTTTCAAATATAGTATAGTACAATGAATTAAATAATGTTTTATAAAACATCATATAAATATTGTTTCTCTAAGCCATTCAAGCTGTATGTTATTTTATGGATTCTTCCAATTTCATGATAAATTCTTAAAGGCCTCTGCACACATTTGGCTGACTGATGGTCCATGTCAAGGTAACAGTTGATCATTCTTGACATTCCATTTCACAATCCAGAATTCCTACACTTCCAGAGGGAGATATGCTGTGCTATCTTTATTGATCTCTGCTGGACCTGGTGGGCATGGATAGGCTTGAGCCTTATCATGTATTACATATCTGAATCTCGTACTGATACGTATATTTATTCTTGAGAAATATTAGAACTAACAAGACATAATCCATGACAAAAGCTCTAATTTACAATCACATTCATATTTATAAAACATTGAAAGCGCATGAGATGGTTACATTGACCACAAAAGAACATTATGCTACTGCATACATGTTATCTATTAAAGTAATTGACTTCAATTAGCAGAGTTCAGCATGTGTTTTAACATCTGTTTCATGTTTAGCCTATATAATCTCAGACAAATATCTCATTTTCATTGAATAGTCATATCTTTATGCACCATTATGCATGGAGCAGCTCCAAGGTTTATGCATATGAGCTCATTCAAAGGCAGTCTCACAATTATAATAAGGAAGATAAAATAAGAAAGCACATCATCTAAAGTTAGATACCAACATGCAGCAATTTGAAGTTCAAGGTTTCATTGGGGCTTTTTAGTGCTTGCCAATTATGGTTAAATCATGTGGTTACAGCCACCACCACTTCAGACCCCATACAGTCAAAGCAACTAACCCCCCAAACTTCACTCCACCCATTACTAGTTCTTGTCTTACACCAAATCAGCAGGCCTCTATTTTCAAAATCTGATCAGGGCCCCCGGCAGGAGTACTGGTAATAATGCCCTGATGGAGCGACTGACAGCTAAGACCCTCAATTCTGAGTGGTTTTCTAACTTGCAATAATTGGCATGGTCAGAACTCTTACAATCATCTCAGAACTTTTTTCCCTCCAAAAAATCATTGGAGCAGATTTACTAAAATGGTCTTAAATTTCGATGGTGTAAACTTAGGTTCAACAGTCTAAGAATGAACCAACTTTATCACAGTGGCTATTGCTACTGTATTTGACAAGTTTGACACATCTTTAGATACTGTTGCCCAACTTTATATCATCTATTAGTTGCCTAAGTTTATTTCAATAATTGTGCTACAACTTTAGCACAATTGCTGGCACCTGATGTTGAACCAAAAGCCATGCCCACTTTTGATAAGTCCTGCCTATTTATCACCAAGTCACAACCCATGTCAGGCAATGCACAAAGAGGGAAAACTATTAATTGATTTCTGTTGTAAACATTTTTCGACTTTAAAGCCCTTTGACACCAAGCTAAACATTTGTTTTAAAAAATGGGTGGGTCTTAGCAAAATGGGCTTCGACTCGCACTTCCCAACACATTTATGCTAGACGGTAGTGTAAATTATGCCAGACATCTACTCGAAGTCCAAGGTAGCTTACATTTTTTTTTTAAGTTTGCCGCACAAACACTGAAGGATGCATCAATTTTATTCAGCTTTAATAAATTTGCAGCATTTTACTCCTGTGCACTTTTCATTAAGACAAGCTTATTTTCTGGCAGTCACAACAAATTTCCTTCAAAATGTGTCAAAAGGATCTAAAACATAGGGCGACATGGATGTACAGGACTGCGCCAGAAGTTTGCTGTCTTTTCAGGCTGAAATTGGTGCAGCCCTGTTCGCTATATTTTTAATCAGGTGCACTCCGATATCAGGCGCATTACAGAGCGCCAGCAGCACTTTGTATTGTGCCTGAGATCGGGGGGGGCGCGCTGGAGGCGTGTCGCACTACAGCTGTACGATTTAACACATTTATGTGTTCAGTATGGCAAATCCAGGTGCATTACTGCTGGAACATGTAAACCGAAAGTGGTTTACCTGAGCCTGGAGTGTCGCTTTGTAGCTAGAAAGCGCTAAATCTATGACCTACAGTAGAACAGGTTCATAGATTCAGGTGCATTCTACGCAACTAATGTGCAGAAAAAAATGGCGCTTGGCGCCAAAACTCATATATTTCGCCCATGATAAATGTGGTAAAAAGCATGTGTTAGTTTTTACGGTGCTAGTTGCATCAGTAATCCTTGATGTTTTTTCACTACCATTCTGCAACCAAAATGTTGCAATCTTTTTATCATCTGGCTTTTGTCTTCGGCCTGTCCTTTCTAGGAGTTACTTGCAGAGTTGCTTCAGCCACTTCTTAGGCTATGTTAACACAGAGTATTTTCATGTTTATTTTGGGATGTATTTCAACACAAAATAAGCTTCAAACAATGTGCTAAATATCTCTCACTGATTCCCATGTAAAATCCACACCATCATTTACTTCACACGGATTTTACAAGCATATTTTCAGCCAGTATTTTAGTTTTATGTGTGTAAATTTAAGTGACTATTCAATTATTGAGGCATTTACCACAAGAAAAATCTCCATATGAAACAATAGAGAGCGGATTTGTGCTGGGAAAATGCCTCACACAAAAGTATGGAGCGTGTTTTAATGTTTTTCTGTGGTGAACATTCACTCCAGGGACCAGTACTCACCAGCGTGTCACAATGGGATGTGCTGCCATATCTGTCTACAGCTGTCAAAATGATGGGGCTTGTCGTCTGGGTGCTGTGCATAATATGGGGCTTAAAATATCTGGAGTATGCAGCAACTTTCAAGCTCTGACCGACCTGTGCTACCCTGTCCTCCCATCACTAAGCACCTTTATCTGCATAGATAAACCTACTGTGCCTCCACATTCTCTCACTGACCACCAGTCCACTGCGCTGCCCTCTTCACACTGACCACCAGTCTGCTGTGCCCCCCTCTTCTCACTGACCATCAGTCCGCTGCATCCTCTTCTTCCCACTGACCACCAGTCTGCTGCAGGGTGAACTCACACCATGGAGCTTCCTGCATGTGACTGGCACCCTACATGTAAGCTGAAGAGCTGCTGAGATCAGTGCTGGGAAGAAAGTATCAGCTGTGTCACGGATGTAGGTGGATTCATTGAACCCCCTGCAAGCGATGGTATAACCACGACAGGGAATGGAGTCTAAGCAGGCCCTGCTGCAAAGCGGGCTGGACTTGCTGTGGCGGGGAACTACCAGGTCGCTACCCCGGATGTGACTTGCTTGCGATGGCAGCCAGGGTACAGCATGGTACAGAATCGTTAGACAGAGGTGTAGTCGGGGATGGACAATGTGGTCAGGGCAGGCAGCAAGCAACGTGGTCAGAAAATGATAGCAGGAAGAACTGGTACACAGACAGGCAAGAACACTCTCTCGAAATGCAGTAAGGCCGTGTTCACACGGCTTATTCAAGCCGTAATTGCGAGCCGGATTGCGCTCGCAATTCCGGCTTGAATAAGGGGCGGTTGCAGGGGCGGGGCGGGGGCACTGCCCGCCGGCCCCATAGACTTGCATTATCCATGGCGCGTATTGCGCCTGGATAATGTGCAGGTGACTTTCTCCCCGCCCGGCGGATTCGCTGAGCGGGGAGGAGCGACGGAATCCACTGTTCTCTCTGAGAACGGTGGATTACCGTAATTACTGCGACGGATTGGAGCCGTACTGAAGCGCAAATCCGGCGCGCAGTACGGCTCCAATCCGCAGCGAAATAGGCCGTGTGAACGGCCCCTAAGGAACAGCAATACTCTGGCAGAGAGTGTAGGAGGAGTCAAGAAGATATAGGGTCAGCGGCCAGCAATTAGCCAATTACCAGCTCTCTGGCACTTTAAATCTTGAAGAGCTGCCACACGCCCACTAGGAAGTGGTTGCGCACGCGACGGCACTCGTCAGAGAGGGGACAGGAAGCAGAAGCATGGCTGGGTAAATAAAAGGCTGGGAAGAGTGGAGCAGAGAAGGGGCGGCTATGGCCCGGAGCAGGAGTTGTGGCACGCTCCATGAGAAGCTGTTGCTGTTTCAGATCAGTATTAACAGACTATTGAGCTTCCAATGCAGCACTCAACACTTTAACTACTTAGGAGGAGGATTTATTTTCTGACCCAATTAGTGCTCCTCTCCTCTTGGGATGTTCGTACCCAGTTCATTTGCCAACAGAATTGCAACACGCTCAGACTACTATACAATCCAAGAGAAATGTTGTGGGAAGACCTGAATTGAGCAGTTCATGTGACTAAGGACTAATCAACAATAAGCAGAAACATTTAGACTTGTGTTAAAATGAGAAAGAGTGTGTGAGAAAGAGAGAGAGAGGGTTGTTGAGTGATTTAGAGAGTTAGAGGAAGATACTAATTCTCTCTATGCAATTCCGTTTGCACATATATTCCTCCTTAGGAGGAGGATTTATTTTCTGACCCAATTAGTGCTCCTCTCCTCTTGGGATGTTCGTACCCAGTTCATTTGCCAACAGAATTGCAACACGCTCAGACTACTATACAATCCAAGAGAAATGTTGTGGGAAGACCTGAATTGAGCAGTTTCATGTGACTAAGGACTAATCAACAATAAGCAGAAACATTTAGACTTGTGTTAAAATGAGAAAGAGTGTGTGAGAAAGAGAGAGAGAGGGTTGGTGAGTGAATAAGAGAGTGAGAGGAAGATACACATGCTATATATGCAATTCCTTGTGTACAGATATTCTTCCTTCACAGATTCTTGACTACTACTTCATTAAACTTGTAGAGTTAAGCTCATTTACTACATGAAATCTTTGACCTTTGCAATGCAGGGAACATCAAAGTCTATTCACCAATGTAGAGGAAACTAGAGAATGTGGCCATCAATTAAGTACCATCTGCACTGGGCTTGTTGGTGGTCTTCAGCTTGAGGAACATGTTAACCAGCTGTTGTCCTTAGATCCACCACTGTTATGGCAAACATCGTAAAAATGTTTTTAACTGTTTCTTGACAGGTAAGAATGTGCAACCTCTCAGGAGAAAAAAATGTTTTCAAATTGGTTCATTCTAAAGGGCTACAAACAACTTTTCATGTAGTCCAGGAAACGAGTCATGTTTGGAAAGCTTATGCCAAGAAAAACAATGTCATAGTAAACAGGGTTTTCCAAAAAGGACCAATTTATTGACTAAACAGATCAAGCTAAAAGGCAGTCACTGAATTACTGTAAGTCTGTATATGTGCTGAATATACATCTTTATTGTAGCTGCATGTCATAGTATTGGTATTTACAGGAAAAGTATCGATATTGCATGTTAGTCTGCAACATTTCTCTATATTGAAAAACAAAGATGTTCTTTCTGAAAGAGCTGCAACAAACTTGTGTCAATTTAGTTATTGTATTCAATAGAGGAAGAAAAAATAACGGAAAGTAAGAGACGATACTACACTGCCATTATATTTGTGCAACATTAAAATGTTTCTGCCTGAATTTTTTTTTTATAAATAGTGAGCCTCATTTATCAAAACTGTCTAAGGGCTTGTTCACACGGCGTTTCCACTCCGTGTTAACTACGCTTTTTAGATCCGTCTATGGGACCGACAGGGCGGACCCAGAGACGGATCTAAACAATTAGCAGTGAGAGTAGGAGTGAAACACGCAGCGGCGATCTCTCATGTGAACGCCGCTGCATCTTCCTCATAGCCCGCAGTAATAATCTCACGGCATCATATCTTAATGTTGCTATAAAGTCTTACTAAGGGTATGTTCACACGGTCAAATTTTGGCGCAGAAATTACAGTAAACCATAGTTCTCATAGAGAACTACAGGTTACACCTCCTCTCCTCGCTCATACAATACGATGTATTGTACGTGCAGGGAGATAAGTGACATGTCATTTATTCGCGGCGCTTACGCTCTGTGAGTAATGAGTGTCTATGCATATCACCGTGACTCTTGGACACCCGGCATAATTGTGGGGCATACTGTACGCCCCGCAATTATGCCATGTGAACATTATAGACACTTTAGATAAATGAGGGCTGAAGCTTCCATTGTCTACATAACAGTTCTAACAATAGGTAACTGAACTTGTGTAGCAATATATTTGCTGGCATAGTTTCCACAATCAATAACAGGACTCCTACAGGTTGTACCAGGGTACCAGGTTTTTCAAATGTTTCATTCTTCACATCCTTTACTTTTCGAATCATTTATAATTTTAGTATTTAAAGCTATTTGTTCCCCCAAAGCTAAGTCCAGTCATTGTGCAGTACTTTATTTTTAGGGTTTCCTACAAGGTCTCTTTTGCAGTATAACTTTTTGCACCTGCCAATTGAAGCCCATGAAGCAAAAGTTAATTAAGTAATAACTGATTCCATGTGTGAGGGAAAATGTGTCACAGAGAAAATAGTTTCAGCTATAATGTAGATACCAGACTGTTATGGATCATACATACAACTGCACCTTGGTTTCATACAACGGACTTACAATACTGAACCACATAGTTCTTATTTGATAATAAAACATGCAGAGTTTTTTTCTGTTACATAAATTCAGCAGAAACAAAACTGTAGCATGTGTCATTGTATTTTTGTATTTTTAAGCATATATTATCACCTAAAAGCCCTGCTGACCTTAGTTACACACTCCAAAAGATTTGCTAAGGTAAATATACCACAATACTGGCTCAATTTGCACCACAAAATTGGGGTTCATGACTTTCCACACATTATGGGCCACATGTATGAAAACTGCCTAAGTCGTAAACTCTCTTTGTTGTCCATTGCAGCCAATCAGAGCGCGTCTTTAATTTTATATAGTGCTCTGAAAAAATAAAAGTGGCACTCTGATTGGTTGCTATGGACAACAAAGAGAGTTTTAGACCTAGATCGTTTTCATACATGTGGCCTTATGTATTTTTGACAGTTTTTGCATCTCATTTTCCAAGAGGGCATGACCTAGAGAATAAGGGTTTGGTTTAGTGAAAGGGGGCATGGCTAGGAATGCAACAATGTTTGCCAAAACTGTGCCAAAAATTTTAATGTAAAATATTGTCAGTAAGTAGGCAACCAACCATGTCGAGCAAGATTCAATCAAGTTATCCTACAGCATGAGCCACATTGATAAACTTGGCACATCTTTAGACTACTTTGTCTAAGTTAACACTGTTTAAGTTTTAGACAAGAATGGTAGAACTTCCCCATTGTAGTTTGCCACTGTTATGACGCTGCATGGACTACTCGTGTGTCTGTACAGGCAATGTGTATTATGCCTAAAAATGAATACATGGGTGAGCAGATTTTTACAATCTATAGTTAAAAGCAAGTACTATATAATAACATTCTCTGACTGGAAATTTTTTAATGCATGGAAATATTTTAAATGTTCAATGTCTTCTGAGGTCCATATTGAAACTAGCCATTATCACCACATGATATATCCACTTGATTCTCAAAGCTTTTCCTCAGGCTTAGAGATTAGAAACATCTTGATGTTCCTGCGAAGAACTAACACTACAGCTTCTACCAATAACATGCATGTATTGGATGGCCAAATGAGAATGTTTATCTGCTATCAAATTAGACACTAGAATCTAACAGGAAAAATCTAACTTCCCCATTCATTCTCTAACATTGTCCAACATTTCCCATACCCAGTTAATTGTCCGAGAATCTCACAGAAAATGGTAGAATCAGCCCACATCGAGCTCATCTGCATACAATATACATTGTATGAACATATGAGTCAAGGTGGTTAAAACATTTGGTTTACTGTATACTATGAATAAGACATAAATAATATTTAACATTTTGATTGTACAGTATAGCGTTTGTCTTGGGTCACTCACCATATACTCCATGTTTGCAGCAGGTGGAAATACTTTACTTCTGACTTGATTATGGTAGTCTAGAATAGCGATCATGTCATTTTGGGAAATATAGCGCTTTCTTCTGGCCTTGCTGATATTTGCAGAATCCATCTGTTCATTCAGATCAGACATTATGATGGTAGAATTACCGGCTGATGATGACAACTCTGTGGAATTAGGTAATACTAAGCCACATGTTTCACAGAAAAGTGAAAGCATAAAGGCAACAGCCACACAACAGATTTGTATCATGTTGGGACTTCCAAGTACAGACTTTGCTTTTAAAGTAGATGATTTTCTTGCAATCTGTAAAAACAAATACAAAAAAGAATAATAAAAAGCTTAAGAAACATGATGCAAAATAAATAATTTATGTTTAAAATAATAAAAAAGATAGCAACATGATTTATACACAGACCGAGCCTTAAAATAATACAGTTTGTATTACACCATAGAGTTATGTTTAGCTGTTACCATTTATGTATAAAACTAAGATTAACTTGGCAGGCACAAAGTTTAGTAACATTAAAAAAAACGAAATCACTTTAGCCTTGGTTCCCCTAAGGAAAATACTTTAGACCACAGTCTTACCTTTCAACAGAATGTCAATCTTGCAAAAGTGAGCTGCCTTGATTGTGTTGTGAAGTGAGTAGCCTGTAAGGGGGATGTATCCTGTCGTAAATTCAGTGAAAGCAAATCTCTGCTTGCTAGGAACTTCTGGCTGCAGGATTTTGTAAGTGATAACAGCTTTTTATATGTTACAGTCTGGACTCTAAAGCCAAAGCCTGTTGCAAGAAGGGCTTTGAGAGGAGGAGACTACAGTACAGTACAGTGATTGGGTGGCATTATGTCATGGGGGGAGGTAAAAACAATGGCACATCCAAATAATGTAGCAAATTAGAAAAGGATGCAAATTACCTGGCCATGTTTTTTTCTATTGTGGTCCTCTAGTTTTTTAGAATACAAACTTCACAACTACAACTCTACAATATTGAATGTTACTGGATCAGAGGGGTTCCCTGTAATTTATTATACATTAGACAACCTTAAAGCTGTTTCATTATTTGCTGCAATGATAGACTTGAGTTCCTTTTTTCTTTGGTATGAAACGTGAGATGTCATCATGTTTCAGAATTACAATCCTTGAAGCTGTAACCACTAGATGGCACATGCATCTGTGTGCAACATTTCTTCATCTGTGTGCAACTTTTCTTAAGAATTACAGTGCAGGAGATATCTCAGTTTTCTTCCTTTTCTATCTAGAACTCTATTGCCTGACAATTTATAGTACAAGATAAGAGAAATACATATGCAGATGCTGAAAAATAATTTCATTCTGTACATAGCTCATAAAGGAAGTTTTGTGTGGTGAGCTGGCCTGGTGGGTGTATAAGGTATGAGATAAGCTGTCTGCACACATATTCCTTGTCACTGTTATGGGTAAAAAAAAGGGTGATTTATCAGAGTTGCAAAAAGGGAAAATTATTAGCTTTCAAGCCAAGGGTTGCAGTATTTCTGAAACAGTGCAGTTTGGGAACGATTTGTGTGTTACTGTGGTGAAAGTGTATCATGAGTCGACAAATGACACTGCTGCATATGGTGCTCTGAAGAAATGAAAGGGGAGCCATGATTGATTGCTATGGGCAACAAAGAAAGTCTTAGACTTAGACAGTTTTCATACATGTCTCCCACAGTGTCTAAAACTATCAGTACAGTACATCATGTATTTAAGTATTAAATGAAGATTATCAATATATCAATTATAGACTGTTTCACTTCTTATTAGCCCCACTTTTTTATAACTTTCAAAGTAGTTGAGGCAATTTAGTGACATTTAAAGAGGTTTTGCCACAAACTCATTTAATACCTCCTGCATCCAGCTCTTCAGCTCTGTGTACGGAGAAGGGGGCGTGCGTGATTTGTTTGAATTGCATATCATGTGACCCAGCAGGATGATATCGCCAGGCCTTTCGTCTGTGCACTCAAAGAAAGGTCTGTTTATGTAAAGCATTGTGAGTAGCTGAGAGGTAAAGTTTTTGCCTCCAGGCACAAGGGTCTCCGGTTCAAATCCCTGTAGAAACCAAACCTGTGTTTTATTTTTTCCTCTTTATCAATGCACATACCTGATTGAGGTTTCTTTTTTATTTATTTGCTCTGTTTGACTAATTACTAAAGAGAACAGAGGACGGAAGTAGAATCACAGCACCTGGGGTTTGAACACTCAGTAGCTGCGTGAGAGGAGAGGTGATGTCTGAGCATGTCTGACCAGGACTGAAGAGCTCTCAGTCCTGGTCATATCCTCTTGAGACGAGCTGTAAACAATGGATCACTAAATGAGCAGCTAAAACAAAAATGGTGCAGAATTTTTAATAATAATGAATGGTGAAAATGTTTGTTATTTCATTTGCAAGCTTCCCTCGTCAATTTTACTTCGTGGCAAAACCCCTTTAACACAAATATAGCTTGTGTATGGGACACATGAGGAAATCATTATAAATGTTGAAAGTGTCCCCCATTACCATCCACTCAAGATTGAACATGTCACTCCTTGTCATGGAACGATTCAACCAACATATTGAGAGTCACAGTCTCAATTTCCCGTCAAATTTTTTCTCTTAGTGCTATGAGAGTCTGAGGCATGTTGTAATATACTTTCCCTTTACCATGCCCGACAGGATGAGATCCGGTAGTGAAAGGTCAGGCAACCTTTTGTGGCCAATATCCTTTGAAAATCACATGATCAAAAATGAAGCAATTTGAGCCATATTGGTGTTAAATGAGTATTCTTGTTTCATTGATTAGCTTTAGCTCCTTAACGACCGCCCACCGTCTTTTGACGTTGGGCATTTCAGGTTGTTTGTCTGCAGCGACGTCTTTTGTAAGACAGGAGCTTGTTTTAATTACTTACTGACAAACTTTTAACCTTAAGAGCTCTGTAGCTTTGTGCCCTGCTGTATACAGAACTCAGCTAGGGAGAGCATAACTGATATGCCAATCATTGCTGTAGACCTGCCAGCACCCTCACCAGGAAGTGTAAGTCTAAAGCTGATTGTGGTTCTGTAAAACAACATGGTGAGACAACCCCTTTTAGGGAAGGCAAGAGGCATCATCTTGCTAGAGGTAACAAGTATTGATTTCCTCTATGTTTGTGTTTGGATCCGCTGGTTCCCTGCAAGAGGTGACACTGACCACTCCAAGGAACGGAGTCTAAGGAGCCCTCCGGTATTCACCAGAACCCATCGCAAGGTGTGATGGACTTGGCTATGGGGACTCCAAGGTTGCTATCCACAACGTTGCCACTTGTGGTGAAATCTTAAGTGCCAAACATGGTACGGAGGGAGCAGGTATAGGCATATTCGAGTCACAGGTAAAGCAAGTGGTCAGGCTAAGCAAGATTAGTCAGAAGTCCAATAGCAGGGGGCCAGCAGAAGGAATTCAGCAAACAAAGCACATATCACATTACTGTATGTTTGTCCACATGTTTTACTAATCTTTTTAATTGAGAAACTAACACTTTTCTACTGTAACCATATGATTTTATCAACAGGATTTTTTTTAAATTTCTTACCGCAATGGAAGGCCTGAGATGTGGTTTCTCTGGACCACCGCAAGCGGTGGTATAAGCAACGCCACGGAGTGAAGTCTAAGTAGCTCCAGTATTCACCAAAGCCCGCTGCAAGGCAGGTTGGTCCATCTGCAAACCCTTGTCCGAGATGATATAGCCAAGAAACAGGAGGCTGCTCTGGTGGAAGAATTACCACTCTAGCTTGGCATATAGGCTAGTACCTCATAGACACCTCAGAACCTGGTGCACATGAACCTGATGGGACTCTGGATCAGGTAAGAAGATGAAGATATCATCCAGATAGACAACACCACCTGTGGATAAAGGAGATCCCTGAAAATGTCATTAACAAATTCCTCAAATTGCCAGAGCATTGCAGAGCCCAAAGGGCATAACCAGGTACTCAAAGTGCCCATCATGAATGTTGAAGGCCATCTTCCACTCGTTCCCCTCACAAATTTGAATGAGATTGTAGGTCAAATTTAGGAAATATGTTGGCTCCACAGAGCCGGTTAAAGAGTTCAGTAATCAATGGCAAGGGCTAACGATTCTTTACGGTTATCTTATAAACACCATGGTTATCAATACATGGACAAAAGGTGCCGTCTTTTTTCTCTACGAAGAAGAACCCATCATTGGCTGAAGGAGAGGACTTACGAATTAACCCCTTTTGAGATCCCTAGTACTGATAATTGGTAGACTCTGCCCCATGGAGGACTCGTACCGAACAGAAAGTCTATAGGTCAGTTATAAGGACGATGAGTTGAAAGGGTCTCAGCCTGCCTCTCAGATAAAACATTCACCTAGTCTTGGTTTGGAGCAGGATGACCAGGCACAGGTTGGAGGATGTTATTGGAGAAGTGGGACGCATCAAGTAAGGTGTCACCAAACAACAAGACTGACAGTCTTGTCCCCAACGTGTGACTTCACCCATCTTCCAGTTAAATGTAGGGGCGTGGTACTGCAGCCATGGAAATTTCAGAAGAATTGCCGAGGAAGAATGGGGTAAAACATAGAATGCGATCTTCTCCTCCATGAAGAGATACTAGTTCAGTGTGATACTGAATGTAGTCGCTTAGAAGTTCACCGCTCATGGAGGAGATGACCAAGAGCTTGTCTAGACAGCCCACCGGGAGGCCATACTTAGTCACCAGGGAAGTGTCCATGACATTCCCATCTGATCCAGAGTCCAGAAATGCGGCAACTTGAAACAGGATTCCAGATCCAGACAGGATCTGCACCAGCAGAGTAATGGACTAAAGCTTCTGTCTTCCTTGGGTGATCTTATTCACGTGGCTATCTGCATTGACATTCGATTTACCGAGAGACAGGAAGAACTCCGCCAACCCGGTCCGGTTGCACTGTCTACCTTATCTGGCTCCGACTTTACCCTGTCTTGCTCAATAGGCATAAGGCACTTTTGATCCGGCAAAGGAAGAGAGGAAGAGGCAGAGTTAAATTGGGTCAGTGTCCGGCGTTTTCTATATTCTTTTACAGATTTCTAAATTGTGTATGGATATTTATGGACATTCATTAAAACGATTGACATGTCTGATAGTCTATTGCATTGTCAGGAAGACCCGTGCCCACTCGAGGGTTTACAGCCTGACTTGGGGTGTATTTATGATGTTGCCTTCCCCCAGGGGGTATGCAAGGTCATCCAGATATGGCTTCACAGTTAATTCCTGTCCACACGGGCACAGGAAGACCCAGGGAGTGTGAGAGGATACCCTACTCGCCCACAACCCTGAACGGCTGGAAGAGATCTGTTTTCCCGCACCAGTGAAACAGAAGACTGCCACAAACTCCTCGTTAGCTATAAAACTGGTCTGTTACAGACTTATAACAGGCCAGGAACCTGTCTTGGGTAGCGATATATTAGAGACCGAGTAGATGGACACGTGAGTTTGGCTTGATCAGGACAACAGACTATTTCAGGATCAAAATTTATATATTTTTAAATCACCTTGTGAGTACTCTAGACAAATAATACATACATAGGGATATTACTATACATACACTGGTCAGAGGTGCAAATACGGATATTGGTACAGACAAAGAGGCAGCAAGATGTGTCTATTTACCTTAGGTTCGTATTGTGTTGGGCAAACATGGAGGGTGAATGTAGCCTATTGATCATGTGTTGATGCTCCTGGCATGCTGGTGCATGTACCCCTGTCCAATAGAGACAACCCTTGGACCAAGTGGGCTCAGAATCTTAACCATATTAGACATCCCACATAACCTCTCCGTCACACCCGGTCACATCCCCTTAAACCTCTGTGACGGTCTAAACTTTCCTCCATCCCGGGCCATGCAGTCTATGGCTTCAAACATGAAACGGACCATATCGCGGCAGAGCAATGCTGCAGCTTCATGCTCCTGGTACCGCCAGAACTGGGTGGATCCAAGCTACGACTGGGTACTAAGCACTGGGTCGCTGCTCTGTTCCTGATACCAGTTTCCCGCTTGTCCCTGCCTGTGGGTGCTATAAAAGAGGGAGTGACAGCTATGCACATGGGGTGCTTTCATATTTATAAATATGAAACTGGGGTGTGCCTGTGACGTACGGTTATTCCATAATTCCTTATGAAACTTTGGCAGCGGTGTTTGCTAAATCTCTTTTGATGCTCTGCCTGGTGCTAACGAAATTAAATGAGGAACCTTTTGAGGCTCAGACTTTCTGCTGGGTTGGCTTCCTATCTGGATTGGAAGCTGACAGGCCTTGCATCTAAATTGAGGGAATTTGTATTTTGCTTAATTGAGTGCTTCCTCAATGATATGGGTTGAGCAATGGGGGAGGTTCGGAGAAGTTATGAATCCTGCAATAACTGAGTGAATTTTGGGTGAAGTTACTAGAGCTGGAGGGGCAGCAGTGAATTTTGTCATGTTCCTCACATATATATTATGAAGTGAGCTCTAATTTTGACTATCAGAGGTGGTATCTATATTAAGAAAATTTAAGTTGTTATTAAATTGGTATCAAATACAGTACATGACTCTCTTCTGTTGAAGACTTCAGTACATGATCAACAGTAACACAATTTAAATGTAGGTTGTCGTTTTGCAGCTTTTTGATATGTGCTTCTGGAAACCTACATCTCCTGCAATAGTTTAAGGAAGGACGTTTGAGGGGTGGCAAGTAGTCTGTTTTGCACTTCCTGCATCGTTGCTTCTGGCATTTCCAGATGGCCATGGATATCCAATAATGTTCTAGTGTTTTCCAGTTTTTTCACCAGATACTAAGGGCGACATGTATGAACGGGCTTTTCGCCTATTTTTAGGAGTAAACTGCGCCTCCCGGCCCGAATCCCCCTGTCGGACGCAGGGATGCGGTGTTAGGCGCAGCATTCGCCACTTTCAGCTGCGCCCCGCATGAAGGGGCGGGCAATGGGCGCGGTGAGGGCGCGGTGTAGGCGTTTTGGGGCGGGATGCGGCGCGCTTGAAAACCCCGAGGCATGTACGATGGCGGCTCGCCAAAGCGCGCGCAATGCAGCGCTCGGCAGCTCCGACAGGCAGACCTAGTTTATTTTGGTCTAAATGCTCCGGCGGCGGCGAAGTGAAGCAAGAACTGAACATGCGAGGAAGCATATAGAAGATCGCAAGAGAAATCTCGGCTCTACTCCATGCAGCATGGAGTATAATTCCAAAAAATCGCCTTTATAAAGGCGGAAAACATTATCAGAAAAAGAGCTCAAACCTCAGAAATAAAAAATAATAAAAAAATATTTCTCCATAGGTTAGAATGGGTCCCTGTCGCTCCTATTCTGATTGGTCAATTCTCCTCCATAGGTTAGAATGGGCCACTGTCACTCCTATTCTGATTGGCTGGTTTATGCCGACCAATGAGAATAGCTTACAGAATTTGAATTACTGTATTTCCCGGCAATTCTCTCTATTGCAATTCCCGATGTAGCGCCGGTCTCGGCGACAAACGCGTTGTTCGGGATTGAATTGATTTATGTTTATAGAAGGTTTCTGCTCTTTTTCAGAGTATATTTTACAACTAATAAAAATGTTTTTTTTATTCATACTCCATGCCACACGGCGCTGAGAGCCGAGATTGCATTGCGCCCATCTCTCCATAGACTACAATGGGAAAGTAGCTCGCGACTCTGATTGGCTGCGATAGCCAAGCCACCGCTAGCTCAAACAATTCAGCTCTTTTCAGCATTTTTACTGTATTTTGAACTGTCCCGCCTTTGATTTTGATTGGTTCTAACTTCTCCATAGGCTATAATGGGTCCCTATCGCTCCTATTCTGATTGGCAGAGATAGCAAAGTCCGCGCTAGATCATACAATCAGATCTTTTCATCATTATTACTGTATTTTGAACTGTCCCGCCTTTTATTTTGATTGGTCAATAGTTCTCAATAGGTTTTAATGGTTCACTGTCGCTCCTATTTTGATTGGCCGGTTTCTGCCGACCAATGAGAATAGCTTTCAGAATTTTAATTACTGTATTCCCGGCAATTTCCAATATCCGAATTCTTGATGTAGCGCCGTTCTAGATTTTTGGAAAGGGATTTTTTTATGTATTTTTTATTTTTGAGGTTTGAGCTCTTTTTCTGAGAATGTTTTCCGCCTTTATAAAGGCGATTTTTTTATTCATACTCCGCACGGACATCTTTAATGATTTCTCGCTGTTCTCCAGCCTGTCTCGCATCGGAATACATGTGAGGCACAGTCCCGCCCATGTCCCCGCACTGCGCCCATGTCCCCGCACTGTGCCCCACACACTGGCGAGGCGCAGGGAACTTTTCCCCGCTTGTATGAGCGCACCTCCTCGGACGGCGAATCTTAGGCACAGCGCCGCACTGCGCCTAAGTCCCGCACTGCGCCCCCCAAACTAGCGAGGCGCGGCGGACTTTACATAGGATGTATGAGCGTGCCCCAGTGCCGACATAAATCAGGCGCAGATTTCGCCGGAAAACCGGCGGAAAGGTGCGCCCCGACGTGGCGAGATTCATACATGTCGCCCTAAATGGTGAATTTTGCTGGTGGTTTCCAACCTCCAAACTGCTCAATAAATTGCCATTACTTGGTTTTCCAGCATATGATTTGATTTGGGTCTGTCTGAAACATATACCTAACTTTTTGTGAGTAATGTATTTGGATTGTGTTTTAAATTTAAGGATGAACATAAAATTAATTGACAATTTTATTAGATGAACTAAATGAGACCATCTCTTAACTTTAGAATGCACATGTCCAACTGTTCAGTGTTTCAGTACTCTTTGCACAACTTGCTGATCTCTAGCAAGGAGCTTAAAAGGATCCTGTCACATAGATTATGCCCCCCTTGCTGAGGGCAGCACAAGCTAGTGACAGACATGCTGTTTCCAGCGCTGTGTCCCTTATGCTGTAAGATGTAGCAGTTTTAAAGCATTTACCCCTCAAATCTTATTCATGAGTAGATGTTAGCCCCACTCACCAAAGGTCAGCCCCACCCACTGACAGATATTCACATGTTTCTACCTATTCAAAGTAATAGGTTTATCAGTTGAGATGGGCGGGGCTTGCATCAGATGGGCGGGGTTTGAAAAAAAATGACTCTCTAAATGACTCTTCGAATGACTCTTATGGCTGAAAACTGCAGATTTGAGCATTAAATGCATGAAAACTACAGCATCTTACAGAATAAGGGACACAGCGCTGGAAACAGCAGGTCTGACACTAGCTTGTTCTGCCCTCAGCAAGGGGGGCAAAAAGTATGTGACAGGTTCTCTATAAGGGCAAAATTCCTAACAGGTGTTTGAACCCTGAATCGCACAAAAATGTAAGGGATAAGTTTGAATTGGGATTTAAACTCCTCATGCTTTTCACATTTTGACAACATAAGACCAAGACAACATCTTACAATTGATCAACCGTATCTCGCCAATGTGAGGTTTCAAGATGGATGCTCTGAGATGGAAGTGGGCTCTGAGCTTAGAGTGTTACAGAGTGTCACAGCAGGTTTCAACAGACTGGAAGAAACACAGAAAGGCAAAGAAGTGTACGTCTTTTGGCTAGATCACACAATGATGACCGCTTCATTGTGAACAATGTCATGAAGAACTGGATGATGAATGCCACACAACTCAAGGCACATTTAAATGAGGTAGGAGGCACCCAGGTGTCATGTCTTCATAAATCTCCTTTGTTCATGTCTTGATACACTTCTACAAACATGGATTCTTAAGATCAGACCTCGATAAATCTTTAAAGAAAATAGGTAACACACTCTTAAAGGGGTTGTCCCGTCTCAAAGTTTCATAGAATGCATGAATGAAATAATGCTGCTTGGCTCTGTCACTTCCTGGTCAAGCTGTTTGTAATTAGTATATGAGCTCTGTGTATTCAGACTTCTCTGTTTATCAGTCTAGATTAAATAAATTAACTTCTCTGAACTCCAGAGAAGCTTCTGAGCTAATGTAAACATTATAGTAATTAGTCTTTTGTCGGAATGATCAGATAACAAACAAGCTCTCACTGTCCAAAGTTGTGCCTTGACCTGTGTGATAACTTAACTCCCTGCTATCAGATAGAACAAACAGTAGGGGATAAAGAGTACACAGGTCGAGAGCACAGAGAGCACAGAAGGTGATAAAATCACTTGTAGCTCCTTAACGAAAAAAGATGAACAACGCAATATATTTGGAAAACGTCTTCATTTAGAGTTCCCTACATTTTGAAAGCTATTCTTTGTAGCGAGACAACCCCTTTAATTGTCATCCCAATAATTGAAACAACTGATTTGTGGTCAATAAGCTAGAAAACCATCTGAAAACAAGCAGAATAGACAGCCTGCTGTAACTTTTCTCAGATGACTATCCCTCATGACGAAAATG
>JAODAL010034374.1:0-15000 GCA_025379985.1 Phyllomedusa bahiana
ACATCTGTATTGAAAAAAACACATAACTAATATTTAACTAAACAAATGAAAAGAAAAAAGGTTAACGAGACAGTATATATACAGTGAGTATAGTAGAAGTAGGTAAATACATTGCAGAGATAGGTGCAAAGAATAGGAACAGCACACAGTTAAATAGATATACAAATATCAGTAGGTAATATCTTACCCAATATAGGAGATAAAATCTTATAGTGTATAGAGAGAATGGATGAAATCCAGTGTAGACTATAAGGAAAAAATGAGCATATGATTAATATGGATATATTATATATCTATGTAGATATAGAGGAGAGGCATGGAGATTACATACCCAGGTATGGGAGAGAGCCTCCACAGAGAATGATAGATCCACAGTGGTGGAATGCTGGCTAAAGAAAGTAAATGAATAGAGTTAGTAATAAACATAAAAATGGATATAGCAGAGGGCTGTAGAGTAGTAGGCAGCTAGGGGGGTACCTGAGGCAACAGGGGCATATGGACGAGACGTCCGTGGTGCAAGAAGGATTGCCGGCAAATGCTCGCCGTGCGAGCGTCCGGAAATAGGCACCGCGCATGCGCAGAAGGTCCGCGCATGCGCAGATGCGCAAGAGGCGCGCCGGAGCTTTGAGAAGTCATACAGGCGCAACAGCGCCTGTAATATGTGGAAGATGGTAGAGAAAAGGCTGCTCTGTAAGGAGAACCTAAAAGACAGAGGGGGTGGATGTGGAAAATAAACGAAATAAATACCTAGGGATATAAGTAAAAGGGGAACAGTTTTGGGATAAAAATAGATATTGAGAACAAAATTGGCTACAAGGGAAAGGGTAAAATAAAATTGAAATAGGTGGCAAGAATAAGATTGTTTAAATGAGGAGAGAGGAATAAGAGATTAGCGTGGATACAAGACCATGTTGGAAAGACGATAACACGTACTGATGTATCAGGACAAACATATGTCAGAGGAGGTAGAGTAGATAGATGATACATCATTTGATCTGTAATAAAAATGAGAAAAGTTAGAGTACATAGTAGATAGTACTAACAGTCTATATCTGGTGGAAGGCAAATCCACCTGAAAATATGAACAAACAGTTAATAAGAATAACAGGAGTAAATAGATATAAAATGCATAGACAATGACATGATATTAACAGATTAGACAGTGGTAATCACATGTTAATAATGAATAATATCATACTCTCGATTCATTCCGTTAGATCATACGTCGACATTGGCCTATTTTATCCAATTCTTACCCTCACATGGAAATCTTTAAAAAAAAACCTTTACAATGCTATAAGAGGGACAAAAACTTGCGTGATCATCTCGTTAGAGCTGATGTGGGTACACTACGGACACAGACCAGACAAATGACATTTTCGACTCCCAAAAAGGGTACTTTCCCCTGTCTGAGCTGCGCACAATGTTCCTCCGTGACGAAGGGCTCATTCTTCACACATCCTCACACAGGACAGCAATACCCTATCAAAGGACAATTCACATGTATGTCTAACTTTGTAATCTATCTTTTGAAATGCCCCTGCGGTCTGGCATATGTGGGTCAAACCACACAGCCTGTTAAAAACCGCATCTCTAAGCATAAATCTACCATACGATGTAAAGAAACCTTACTCCCCGTACCCGCTCATTTTGTAAAGTGTAATCATCATCCCTCTCAATTGAGATTTCAGGTAATAAAACAAATTCCAGTCCCACGACGCGGTGGTAACCGTATCGCTACCTTTATAAACGCGAACGCTTTTGGATTCATACTCTATGCACTCTTGAACCTAACGGAATGCACGGCGAGCATTTGCCGGCAATCCTTCTTGCACCACGGACGTCTCGTCCATATGCCCCCGTTGCCTCAGGTACCCCCCTAGCTGCCTACTACTCTACAGCCCTCTGCTATATCCATTTTTATGTTTATTACTAACTCTATTCATTTACTTTCTTTAGCCAGCATTCCACCACTGTGGATCTATCATTCTCTGTGGAGGCTCTCTCCCATACCTGGGTATGTAATCTCCATGCCTCTCCTCTATATCTACATAGATATATAATATATCCATATTAATCATATGCTCATTTTTTCCTTATAGTCTACACTGGATTTCATCCATTCTCTCTATACACTATAAGATTTTATCTCCTATATTGGGTAAGATATTACCTACTGATATCTGTATATTTATTTAACTGTGTGCTGTTCCTATTCTTTGCACCTATCTCTGCAATGTATTTACCTACTTCTACTATACTCACTGTATATATACTGTCTCGTTAACCTTTTTTCTTTTCATTTGTTTAGTTAATATACTTACCGTTATGTGTTTTTCCAATACAGATGTTTCTTGATAAAGGCATTCGCCGAAACGTCGTCTATATTAACATCCACGATCTCTCTGGCTTATTACTGCCATTTGTATATATGAACACTTGTTGAGTATGTCTACAACATTTTTGGATGATTTTTTAATACGTTTTTCTGCTCAGTGTGAATAAAAATTTCCTGTTTAATTTGCATCAATTTGGAGTGCCGTGGTTTATAATTGATAGACCACATAGTAGATCTCTGGCTGAGGGAACCGGATGGGACAGAGGCGGGTTGAGGACGGGTGAGGGGCGCTGACCCACTCCCGGGCCATACCAACTAAGGGTTGTGTCTGACGTTCCCACCGACTCTTGGCTGGGGTTGTCAGATGTCATCTGGGCGGAAGTGGATGACCTAGTCAACCAATCAAGAACCCTTGGGTTGGCAGCACACGGCCGCTAGATGACAGCGGCAGTTGTGGCCTCACCGAGTGACCCCTGCTGCGACGTCCCCTTGCTGTGCTGCGACCTGGGCCTGGACTGATTGTGCCTCTGCCACTCGCAGGTGAAGAGCCTGCCACCTCTCTGTCTGACATACTGTTTGGTCTAAAATGTACAGACACTGTTTGATGAAGATATCTGTATATGATAAATACACACCCTGTATTTGACTCCAAATGAACCCACTAAGAAGCTTGGGTAACCCTTGGATATAAATTGCGCTCCACAAATGGGCAGAAAAATTGACTTGTATGTGCCGTTTGAAAACTCTGTGTATTTTACTGAATGTAAAAGCACAAACAGGCTAAATTAACCTTCGGATATGAATTATGCTACAGAATTTCTTCTGTGGTGGTAAAAAACAAAGTTTCTTTTACTGTGTACAACCAGCAGAACAACGCTTAATTAACCCCTGGATGTAAATTGCGCAAAAGAATTGAGCAACCAAAAACTACGAGCTTTGTAGCGTTTTACAATGACGTGTTTTCTACGCTACACAACAAGAGGAAAACTTGTAATTAACCTTCGCTTGTGAATTATGCTACAGGAAAAATGTCTTTTTTGGCGGTGAAATAAACGTTTTCTTTTAGTCACCACAGCAGCAGAACAACGCTTAATTAACCCCTGGATGTAAATTGCGCAAAACAATTTTGCAACCAAAAACTACGAGCTTTATAGCGTGTTACAATGGCGTGTTTTCTACGCTACACAACAAGAGGAAAACTTGTAATTAACCTTCGCTTGTGAATTATGCTACAGGAAAAATGTCTTTTTTGGCAGTGAAATAAACGTTTTATTTTAGTCACCACAGCAGCAGAACAATGCTTAATTAACCCATGGATGTAAATTGCGCAAAAGAATTGAGCAGCCAAAAATGAAGTGGTATTTGTATTGTAAAAACGCTGTTTCTTTAAATGAATATAACAGGAACAGGCTTAGATCACCCTTGGATATTCAATGTCCTGTGAGCAGATAGCATTAAAATGTATATGCAGCTGCACTGGACAAACACTGGACTTCATATCCAATACCCCACAAAATCAGAAATAGAACGTTAAGAGAAGCAGTCTCTGAGACAATATGAGACACCCCCCAAAAAATCGCTGTGTAAAAATGAGTTCTTTAGCATCAGCTATCATAGGCAGCCGCAGCAGCACCTTCCCTAATCAGTACAGTGAGAGCGGTATGAGCTCCCAGCGTCGCGCCCGGACTTATATAGTGCGGTAACGTAAAAGAAATCCCGCCGGGCTCTGATTGGCTTCATCTCTGCACATGTCATGCAGGCTATGCCCTTCTTCCTCCCAGAGTGCTTTGCCCCATGTAACGCCATGTGCTCGCAGCCATTTTATCAATCAAAAGCACACTTCGGTCACCCAAAGTACCCCAAACTTCGACTTCGTTCAAAACCCGAAGTTTTCTGAAATTCTAAACGAATTCTACTTCGTTGAATCAATTCGCCCATTCTCTAGTTAGAATGGTCCCTGTCGCTCCTTTTTCTGATTGGTAAATTTAATTTCCCCATAGGATATAATGTGTCTTTGTCGCTCCTATTCTGTTTGGCTGGCTTCTGCCGACCAATGAGAAGCGCTTACAGAATTTGAATTACTGTATTTCCCGGCAATTCTCTATATCCCAATTCCTGAAGTAGCGCCGGTCTCAGCAACAAATGCGTTGTTCGGGATTTAATTGATTTATGTTTATAGAAGGTTTCAGCTCTTTTTCAGAGAATATTTTACAACTAATAAAAAATGATTTTTTTAATAATACTCCATGCCGCAGGGCGCTGAGAGGCCGAGATTTCATTGCGCCGATCTCTCCATAGACTACAATGGGGAAAAAAAAGTAGCTCGAGCTCTGATTGTCTGGGTTGGCAAAGCCCCCACTAGTTCAACCAATCAGCTCTTTTCTGCATTTTTACTCTATTTTGAACTGTCCTGCCTTTGATTTTGATTGGTCCAAACTTTTCCATAGGTTATAATGGGTTCCTGTTGCTCCTATTCTGATTGGCCGAGATAGCCAAGCCCCGCTAGCTCAACCAATCAGCTCTTTTCTGCATTTTTCCTGTATTTTGAACTGCCCGCCTTTGATTTTGATTGGTCAATAGTTCTCCTAGGTTTTAATGGTTCCTGTCGCTCCTATTCTGACTGGCCGGTTTTCTGCGACCAATGAAGAAATAGCTTTCCCGAATTTGAATTACTGTATTTCCCGGCAATTTCCAATTCCTAATTCTTATATTGCGCCGTTCTAGATTTTTGGAAAGTGATTTTTTTTTTTATGTATTTTTTTTTTGGGTTTGGCTCTTTTCTGAGAATGTTTTCCGCCTTTATAAAGGCGATTTTTGATTCATACTCCGCACGGACATGTTGAATGATTTCTCGCTGTTTTCCAGCCTGTCTCGAATAGGAACACATCTTCGGCACAGTCCCTTCTGCGCCTAAGTCCTGCACTGCGCCCCATACACTGGCGAGGCGCAGTGAACTTTTCCCCGCATGTATGAGCGCACCTCCTCGGACGGCGAATATTAGGCGCAGCGCCGCACTGCGCCCATGTCCCCGCACTGCGATCCACACACTGTCGAGGCACGGCGGACTTTACATGATATGTATGAGCGCACTACTTCGGGCGGCGAATCATAGGCGCAGCCCCGCACAGCGCCTAAGTCCCGCACTGTGCCTCAAACACTGGCGAGGCGCGGCGAACTTTACATAGTATGTATGAGCGCGCCCCAGCGCCGACATAAATCAGGCGCAAATTTCGCCGGAAAACTGGCGGAAAGGTGCGCCCCGATGTGGCGAGATTCATACATGTCGCCCTATGTGTCTTTCTTCTTCTGTCACTCTTCACTCACATCCTCTTAATCCCCCTCCCCTTTCTATAGACTGATATGGGAACTATGTAACCTAATCCCTTTTTCAACTGATACTCCATCTTGCAATCACAAGATGGTATTCAGTAGGCTTTCAGATTTATAAATGAGGGAGGTGAAAGCAGAAAAGACGCAAAATCAGTGAATAAAGAAGCATTTTTCTAAGATATGTAATATATCTGTAGGTATACTTGCTGAAGTTATGTAGGAGGGAAAAACTGCCATGAAATCATAAATTATATGTTTTACTCCTGAATGTTTTGTTTTTAAAGCTTTGAGTAAATTTGTAAAAGGTCAAACTGATGGCTAGAAAAAGGGTCAGAGCATATCAAATATGGCTGGTTGTCACAAAATGACAGACAGTGGATCCGCAGTTCCCCGCACAGGGTTAGCATAACCTACGCTGAGGAGCAGAGTCTTAGGGACTTTCAGGTCCTCACTGGAACCCACCACAAGGCTGAATGGACTGTGTTGCGGGGAACCCCAAGTCTCTACCCTCGACGCACGTCCTATCAGTGACAGCCAATGAACCAGAAACATAGTACAGGAGGATGAGGCTGGAATGTAGTCTGGGTACAAGCAGTGTCAGGGCAGGCAGTGTACAGACTACATCAGGTAAAGTCAGGCAGTCAGGACAGGCGGCAGACAAGGCAGGGTCAGGAACATAGCAGGAAGTCGGTAACCTGAGATCAGTTAGAAGATAACATGCAGAAATGACTTGTACGGGACGGACACCAATAACTGGGCAGAGACTGCTGGGGGAAGAATCCCTATAATGTCCAAGGTAACATGTAATTGGCTGGGGAAAATAGAATGGCATGCACTGGCCCTTTAAATCAATGGAAACAGCGTGTGCCCCTAGAAGCCGGATTTGCAAGGTGCAAGCAGAGCTAGCAGTAGGAGAAAGAGGACGTAGAGAAAAACACCAGACAGAGGCAGTGCGGCAAGGAGAGGGATGAGCAAGGGAGCAGGGAAGCCAGGGCTGGTGGCGGGCGTCAGTGTGGACCCGGTATTGGACTGCGGTGCATGCCAGTACAATAACCCCCACACCTTAGGGCCCCTATTCTCACGAAGTCAGAGCCTGTGAAACGTTGGATTAGTGCGGGAGCGTCAATATTCTCTGGTGACTCCAAGGATTTTTCCTCAGAAGCATAGCCATTTCAGTTTGAGGCTTCATGTCCAGGGTCTCCTTAACCTCATAGAAGTCTTCAGTACTAGCGAGCATAGATGGAGAAATGACTTTGTGGGAGAACCGATTGAGGACCAGAGCAGAGGCTTGAGGAGGGATATGTGAAATGAATTGGGGATGCAGAGGGAGGGAAGTGAAGTATATAGGTCACCAGTTTGATTTGCAAAGACTGAAAAAAAGACCAAAATCATCCACTAGGCATCTCTGAGGTGGATGTGCTTGGAAGAAAGCCAGACCTCATCCCTAGATTGGTACATGATAGGTGCTCTTCATTTCTTGTCTGCTTGTTTCTTGCATCAAGAAGAGGCTTGGAGTAGGCTTCTACGGCATGTTGCCAAATTTGAAGAAAAGTCACGTACCTGATTGTTGACTGCCGTTATATCCGAAGAGGCAGAAAAAGGCAGAGGGAGTACTCTCTTAGTCTCTAGGCATTGATATCCAATTTTCCCAGGGTACCCTTAAATTGTTCTTTTAAATAGAACTCTGTATATTTGAAGGATCTCCTTTATCTCCACGGTACTAAAGGTACTAGAAATATAAGGCTTCCATCTCTTGAGAAATGTCATAGAGCACCTATCCTTGTCCCTTTCTGCTTCTATTTTTTCTATAAAGAACATGTTTCTAAGACAATCGATCATCTCTGACGCATTTGGGACCGAAGACTTGATCCAATGCCTCAGAATACAGCGCTTTACAGCTAAAAGAATTACATGTAGCCCATTGTCTGTGACTAGGACCTCCTTTGAGTCTTCTTCCCGAAACTCCTTGACTATATAGTGGAATAAAAGACTCTGGGGCGTCATGGGAACATTAATGTTCCAAATGTCCTTAATCAGACTTATAACCGTCCTCCACGTGCGCTCAATCTCCGGACAAGACCAGAGGGAATGATGTAGATCCGCTTTATCTAAACGACACTTTGGACATTCAGTCCAGTATTGAGAGTTAACTTTATAGGGAATATTAAATGCATATATAGCCCGATGAACAATCCTGAATAGTTGCTCTTTCCACTGCACATTGGTCGTGGCCTTCCTCACCATCTCCAATCATCTCAAAATCTTCCGTGTAAGATCCTCATCCTGCAGATTATTCTCCGAAGTTTTAAACATTGTCTTTACCGACCCTGTGAAGAATACTATATATTTGTGATAACAGACCCCTTGATTCCTCGATTTTGCATAAATCTGTAAAATCTTCCATCTCTCTCAATGCACTCAGTTTAGATACTGTGGCCTTGCAAAAATTCCTGACTTGTAGATATTGGAACATCTGTTGATGGCCTAAACCAAATGTCTCCCTCACTTGATCCCAGGTCATCAATATCCCCTCCTGACTTGATATAACGTCCTTTAGATGTGCGATGCCTTTGTCCTTCCATTTATGAAACAAGACATTCTCTATGCCAGCTCGAAAGGAAGGATTTCCCACAATGGAAAAAACGGTGAAATACCCATTGGTCTCCCGAATAGCTCTCGGATATGTCTCCATGTTGGCAGCTTCTCTTGGGATAATTCTTTGCTTGTCCCCAAAGGGATGATTCTTTTGGGCAATAACCCCAACATCAAAGAGAAATGAGCCCCCCAAATGGGATTTAAACCATTTTGGGAAAAAAAAAATTGGACCCCTACGCCAGCCCTTTAATGTAGCGCCAATACTGCCAGTTTGTACAACTGATTTTTGGGGAGTTTCTCCCCTTGTCCCCGCATGCGTCAGTTTTTGTATCCTTTCCTTGGTTTTTTCCCCCTGCCTATGAATTTGGGTAAATTAAGCTCAAAGGGGAAATTGTTTTTCCCCTTCTTAATTAAAATCAAAAATGTTTTGGAGGGGGTGAGTAAAACCGCAAAGCTTATCTTTTTGATGAGGGATACGCCCCATAACAGAAAGGGGAAGGTCCATCCATATCAAATTCAGTTTTTTTTCGAAAAATATTGGTAAAAAATTTAAAGGGTTTTAAAATCATGGCTGTTTAAAACCCCTTTTTTTAAATACCTAATTTGTAAGGGGAATTGACCACCTCTACACCCAAGTTCCCCCCGAAACCTGGCCGTGAACCCCAAGCAAAAGTTTGGGATTTGCCCTTTAATCCTGAAACCAGAAAATTCCCAAAAATCCTCCAACATCATAATCTTTTCTACTTGGTTTTTTGGGGTCATCCAGGAACATTAACAAATCCTCAGCAAAGCAAACCAATTTTTTCTCCTGGTAAATGTTGTTCACTAACTCCTGTAATACTGTTGATGCATTACAGAGACCAAAGAGCACAACAAGATACTCAAAATGGCCGTCTCAAGTGTTGAAAGTGGTCTTCCATTCATCCCCCTGTCAGATGCTGATTAGATTGTAGACACCTCGGAGGTCAAGTTTGGAGAAGACTGTATCCCCTCAGATGCTGTCAAAGAGCTCCGAAATTAACGGCAGCGATTTTTAATGGTGATCTTGTTCAGACAACGATAGTTGATGCAAGGCCGCAGGGACCCATCCTTTTTCTCAACAAAGAAGAATCCTGCTCCCATGGATGAGGACAGTTTCCAGATAAAGCCCTTCTCGAGGTTCTCTTTGATATAGGCCGACATGGCTTTAGTCTCAGGCCAGGTCAGAGGATACACCCTAACACGAGGAGTTGGTAGTACCAGGCTGAAGCTCAGTTGGACAGTGAAATGGCTGATGAGGAGGAAGTGTCTCTGTATGCTTCATGCAGAAGACATCCACAAAGTCTCAATGCACTGGGAGCCCAGGAGACGCAGGGCCCGAAGGTCACAGAGTCGAGACAACGACTATACGAGGAGAATGAGGGACAGAGATGCACTTAATGGCGCTGGGCACTCCAGCATGTGACTTCAGCGGTTCTCCAATCAATGCTTGGACCAGGAACAGAGACTGGTGCAGGAGCTAGGGCAGAGGGGGCTTCTGGGAATCAAGCCACTAAGTTTTGCAACATCTGAAACAGTCAATCTTGATGGGTACCCTGGTACATAATTTCAGCCACGAGGCTCTCAATGTCAGGTAGTGGTAAGTCGGCGGGATTCATGGCCCCGTTATACTGTCACAATGGGCGTTGAGTACAGACGGTGGATCCACAGGATTGGCGGAGTCTAAGAGGCTCCCGAATCTTCATACCTGATCCCATCACAAGGTCATTAACCCCAATGTAGGTCCTAGTGGTGACAGCCAAAGAACCGGAAATGTGATACAGGAGGATGAGGCTGGAATGTAGTCTGGGCATGAGCAACGAAGTCAGGGTAGGAAGTGTACAGGCTATGTTAGGTACAGATTGGCAGTCAGGACAGGTGGCAGACAAGGCAGGGTTAGGAACAGAGCAGGAGGTCAGTAACAAGAGATCAGATAGAAGAAAATGCGCAGACATGGCTGACTGCCATAACTGTAAACAGACTTCTGGAGGAAGAATCCATATAAAGCCCATGGTCCCAGGTAATTGGCTGGGGGAAATAGAAAAGTCATGCACTTTCCCTTTAAATCAAAGGGAAAAGCATGCACACCTCTAGAGGCCAGACTTGTGAGGTGCAGGCAGAGCCAGCAGCAGGAGGAAGAGAGAGCAGAGACGAACGTCGGACAAAAAAGTGTTTTACTACTAGTATTTGTTCCACAGTTAAGCAATTTTGTAGTGCACTTTCAATAATTTTTCTTCAAACTTCCTGCAGTTCTAACTCAGCTGTTTGACAGCATGAAGCTCTGCTGCATGTGCCTGAACACATAAGAAACAGTGTAAAACTCAGGAGATGATATGACCAAAGTGGTTTGGCTTTTTGCAGGCCAGCATTTGAAGTCACACTCCTTTAATCCTGCCTACCAAGACTTTCAATGTGAGGGAATAAATTAGGGGCAGAAGAAGAAAGAAAATGCACAACAAAGGGTCCTGGAGCTTGTAGTGCTACAGGACAAAAGGAAACAGCTTCTGAACTGGAAATGTTGCTGCTCAGCTGCAGAGAAGGGAGGCTATAAAAACACAAGAAAAGCACAAATTAGAACAGAAAACTGGGGGATTGATTAAAGAATTTGAGATTTTATTTCTTTTTTTTTTTCTGGCAACCTCTTTATATTCAGTTCTTTTACATTATATGTCTTGCAAATTATTTTATTATCTATATAGCAATCAATTACTAATAATAGTATTCCACTCATCACTACAAGTTAAAGGGGAACATGCATTATCTCTTACTACCCCTTATTACAGACAAACAATATGTACAAACTTATAACCTGTTCAGAGACTGAGCTTTTGGCCATGATTCTGTACCTGAATTGTATATTTTCATTGTACTGGTCTGAGCTCTGTCTTATTCCTGTACTTGCTGTGTGGTGATTGACAGGTTCTCCACCACCACACCTGTCTGGTTATTTCTGTTAGGGTGCTTTCACACAGCACAGTTTTAGTGCAGTTTTAGCTGCGCGCCAATTAAACAGCCTTTATTACCAGCAAGCTTCTTTCAGTTGTATAAATTATTTTGAAAGGTGTTTCAAGTAAGTCATCAATTACTATTTAACATTGTGTGGATTATAAACACACAATTACTTTCTTTCCAAACAGTTTGGATAAAAGCAAAAAAAAACTTGATAATACAGGCAGTTTAACTGCACCAAAACTGCGCTGTGTGAAAGCACCCTTAGTCTTAGGGTGCTTTCACACAGCGCAATTTTGATGCCATTTTAACTGCGCTCCAATTAAACTGCCTTTATTACCAGCAAGCTTCTTTCAGTTGCATAAATTCTTTGGAAAGGTGTTTCAAGTAAGTAATTAATTGCTGTGTTTGAAGTCTCGTGGATTACAGACACACTAATTGATTACATACTTTCCAAGCAGTTTAGATAAGTGAAAAAAGTTTGCTGGTAATAAAGGTACATAATTGGAGTTAAAACTACACCAAAACTGTGTGTAAGCACCCTTAGTGCTGTACAGCATGTAGTTTAGACTGAGTGGTGCCTTCACCATTCATCTTCCTTCCCTTCTAGTCTGTGTTCTGTGTGGTCTGCATGTAGGAGTGCCAGTTTAATCACATCCCATATTAAGACCACTTGTGCTCTTGGACATCACTTGTGATAGTCTCTTGTAGCTTGTGCTGGTGTATTATGTTGGATATTATTGCTTGGATTGCTGACCTCTTTGCTTCTTTTTTTGACCTCTGTTTTTCACCTGCTGTTTTTGTACCAGTTGTCACCAACTACTTAGGATTGGGTGGCAAATAGGCAGGGTCAATTTCATGTGGGTTAGCTAGAGGGGCTCACTATTTGTCTTTTTCCTGCCTCTCAATCCAGGGTCCGAGGTTCCCTTATGCAAACAATTTATTTTCTGCTCAGGGCAACTTTTTTTAGTCAGGTGGCCCAAAATATGCGTTATCTGAATAACATAAAGGGCCACATGTATGAAGGGGCTTTACGCCAGTTTTCTGGCGTACACTGCGCCTCCCAGCCCGAATCCCGCTGTCGGACGCAGCGTTCGGCACTTTCGGCTGCGGCCCGCATGAAGGGGTGGGCAGTGGGCGGGCAGTGGGCGCGTGGGGCGCGGTAGGGGCGGGCGGGGGGGCAGTGTTGTGGGGGGGGCTAATTTTTTAAGAAAAAAAAACTTTTTTTTTTTCCCCCAAAACCGGGGGGGGGGTTTTTGGAAAAAAAATTTTTTTAAAAAAAAAAAATTTTTGGGGGGGGGTTTTTTTTTTTTTGGGTTTAAAAAAATTTTTTTTTTTTTTAAAAATTTTTTTTTTTAAAAATTCCCTTTTTGGGGGGAAAAAAAAAATTTTTTTTTTTTCCCCCCCGGGGAAAAAAAAATTTTTCCAAAAAATTTTTTCGGTTTTTTTCCCCCCAAAATTTTTTTTAATTTGGCCCCCAAAATTTAGATTTTAAAAGGGCCCCTTTTCCCCCCCTTTTTTTTTTTTGGGGGGGTTTTTTTTTGGGGGGGGTTTTTTTAAAAAAAAAAAAGGGGGGTTTTTGGGGGGGTTTTTAGGGGGGGGTTTTAGGGGTTTGGGGGGTTTTGGGGGGGGGGGGGGAAAAATTTTTCCCCCCCTTTTTTTGGGTTTTTTTTTTTTTTTTAGGGGGTTGTTTTTTTCCCCTTTTTTTTTTTTTTTTCCCCCCTTTTTTTTCCCGGGGGGGGTTTTAAAATTTTGGGGGGGGGGGGTTCCTTTTAATTAAAAAATTTTGGGTTTTTTTTTTTCCTTGGAGGTTTTTTGGGGAAAAAAAAATTTTGGGGGGTTTTTTTTGGGGGGGTTTTTTAAAAAATTTTTCTTTTTTTTTAAAAAAAAATGGGGGTTTTTAAAGGGGGGAAAAATTTTTTCCCCCTTTTAAAACATTTTTTGGGGTGGGGGTTTTCCCCCCCATTTTTTTTTGGGGGGGGTTTTTTGGGGGGGGGTTTTTGGGCCTTTTTTTTAAAATTTTTTTGGGAAAAAAAAGGGGGGGGGGTTTTTAAAAGGGGGGGGGAAAAAACCCCCGGGGGGGGTTTTAATTTTTGGGGAAAACCCCGGGGGGGTTTTGCCCCCCCCCCCCTTTTTGGGGGGGCCCGGGCCCCCCAAAAGGCCCCCTTTTTTTTGGTTTTTCCCCGGGGGGGGGCCCCTTTTTCCCAAAAAAATTTTTTGGGGGGGTTTTTTGGGGTTTTGGGGGGCCGGGGGTTTTTTAAAAATTTCCCTTTTAAAAAACCTTTTAAAAAAAAAATTTTTTTAAAAAATTTTTTAAAAAAAAATTTTTTCCCCCCCTTTTTTTTTTTTAAAAAAAATTTTTTTTTTGGGGGGGGTTTAAAAAAACCTAAAATTATTTTTTTTAAAAAAAACAAAAAAGGGCCTTTTCCCCCTTTTTCCTTTTAAAAATTTTTTTTGGGGCCCTTTTTTTTTTTGGGTTTTTGGGAAATTTAAAGGGGGAAAAGTTTCCCTGGGGGGGGGTTTTTTAAAAATTTTTTCTAAAAGTTTCCAAAAAGGATTTTCCCGGGGCCCCAAAATTTTTTAATAAAAAGGGGGTTTTCCCCCCAAACCTAGGGGGGTTTTTTTTAAAAAAAAACCCCCCCCCCCCCCCGGGGGGTTTGGTTTAAATGGGGGGGGTTTTAAAAACCTTTTTTTTAAAAGGTTTTTGGGGGGGGGGGGAAAAAAAATTTTTTTGGGGGGGTTTTTTTTTTTCCCCCCCCCAAAAAAGGCCGGGAAGGGGGGGGTTTTGGGGGTTAATTCCCCTTTTCCAAAGGGGTTTCCCCCGGGTTTTGGGGGCCGGGGGGCCCCTTTTTTTTTTTAAAAAAATTTTTTTTTGGGGGGGAAAACCCCTTTTTTGGGGGGAAAACCCTTTTTTTTTTTAAAAAAATTTTTTTTTTTTAAAAACCTTTTAAATTTTTTTAAAAAAAGGGGCCTTTTTTAAAATTTTTTGGGGGAAAAAAAAAATTTTTTCCCTTTTTGGGGGTTTCCCCCCTTTTTTTTTTTCCATTCGTTTTTGGGGGAATTAAAAAAAAACAAAAGGGTTTTTAAATTTTTTAAAAAAGGGGGAAAAATTTTAAAAAAAATTTTTTTTTTTAAAAAAAGGGGGCTGGGGGGAAAAATTTTTTTTTTGGGGGGGGGGTTTTTTTTTTTTTTAAACCCCAAAATTTTTCCCCCCCCCTTTTTTTTTTTTGGGGGAAGGGGTTTTTTTTTTTTTTCCCCCTTTCCCCTTTTTTTTAATTTTTTTGGGGGGGGTTTTTTTTTTTTTAAAAAAAAGGGGGGGGTTTTTTTTTTTAAAACCAAAAATTTTTTTGGGGGGGGTTTTTTAAAAAAAAAAAAGGGGCAAAAAAAAAAATTTTTTTTTTCCCCCCAAAAATTTTTTTTTTTTTTTTAAAAATTTTTTAAAGGGAAAGGGGTTGAAAAAAAAAAAATTTTTTTTTTGGGTTTTTTCCCCAAAATTTTTTTTTAAAAAGGGGTTTTGGGTTTTTGGGGCCCAAAACCGGGGGGGGCCCCCCCCCCCAAAAAAACCAAAAAAATTTTTTTTAATTTTTTCTTTTAAACCCCCCCCCCGGGTTGGCCCAAAATTTTTTAAAATTTTTTTTTCCCCCTTTTTTTGGGGTTTTCCCGGGGGGAAAGGGTTTTTTCCCCCCTTTTTTTTTGGGGAAAAGGGGGCCCCCCCAATTTAACCCCCCCCCTTTTCCCCCAAAATTTTTTTTTTCCCCCCCCTTTTTTTT
>JAODAL010034374.1:20000-44323 GCA_025379985.1 Phyllomedusa bahiana
TAGTCGGGGAACCAAAAACATAGGGGGGGTTTGGGCAAAAACACCCCCTAACTGTTTTGGGACAGTTTAAAAGGGCCTTTTTATGGGGGTGTTCGGGGGGTAAAAGGGGCAGGGAAAGGGGTTTTAAGGGAAATTTAAAGGGAATATTTGTAAAATTTCCCCGATGAAAAATTAAACTGGAAAGGTTTTTAAGGGGGGGGGGTCATTTTTTGACAATGGTTTTGGTTTTTGGGGTTTGGGAAAAGGAAAGGTTTTAGGGGGTCGGTTTTTTTTATAAAAAATAAATTATTAACTAATTACCCAAATTATTATCAATATATTATCTACTATTATCATCCAACTATTAAATCTTCCCTTTTTTCTTGGAGTGTTCTTTTGGCCCCTGGGGCATTAAACCCCGGGGTTTTCCCAAAAAAAAGGGTTTTTTTTCTTGGGTTTGGGGGGTTTTTTTAAAACCCCTGGGGAAAAAATTAGTTTTGGGACCCAAAAGGGGTTAAGTTTTAAACGTTTAAAAAAACTTTCCACAACTTGGGGTTAGGGGTTTTCAGTTACAAGGGTTTTTGGTTAAAATTCCAAAAACCCATTTGGGGCCAAATTTGTCTTTTTATCCAAATTGAAGCAAAACACCCAACTAGAGCCTTTGGGGCCTTTTTTTACATTTTAGCAGGGTAGGCACAGCCCGGCCCTTTCCGGGGAGTTTCCTTCCTTACGTGAAAAAACTGGGGTTTTTGGGGGCCCGTGGGGGTTTGGCCGAAAAACGGGTTTCGACCTGGATTCCCTGATTTCTTTTTGTAAGCGGAAAAAGGTAACAGGCCCCCTGTCCCCTGTAACCTAGGAAAAAGTGGTTAGATGGGTGTAAAGGGGAGCAAAGCCTCTGACCTTTTTCTTTCCTTGGCAAAAACACACCCCTTCACAATGCAAAACCAACCTTCCGGAAACAAAGGTTTTCCGTGGGGGGGTGAGGGGGATTTTTTCACCTTTTTAAAATTTAAATTTGTGGAGGGGGAAAATATCTACCAGGAGGCTTTTACCCACCGGAAAACCCTATCCACCTACTGGGGGGGGCTTTATTTTTTAAGGAGGGGTTTTCTCTTACAAAGTGGGATTTCTTCGGAGGCCCACCTAATTTTAAAGGGGGGACAAAAGTTTTACAAAAAAGAGGGGGATTTTACCTAAGGGGCCTTTTTAAAATAAAAAGGGGGGGTGGTTTTTAATCCCCCGGGGGATTTTTACCAAAAGGGGCCATATCTTCCCAAGGGGGGGGAGGGGGTTTTCCGAAAGGGGGAAATTTTGTACCCCCTTTTAACCCCCGGGAGCCATATTTTAAATTGGGAAATTGAGGGGACAAATGGGTTAAAGTTTAAAAATTTTTCTGGGGGAAAAATTTTTAAAATTCATTTTTTTAATTTTTCAGGGCCAAATTTCCCTTGGGGGATTTTTCCTTAAAGGGGCCCTGGGGGGGACCTAAAGGGGGTTTTTATTTTGGGGGGGTTTTAAATGGGTCCTATCTATTTAAAAGGGGGGATTTTCCTCCGGGAAATATTTACAGGGGGTTTATCACCATAGGGGAAATTATTTACCTACGGAGGGTTTTCCCCCCCGAGATCATTTCTCCAAAAAAGGGGGGGATTTTTCCTCCCCCCGGCCCCCGTCTTTTCAGGGGCTTTTAATTCAATTGGGGGCCCTTGGGGTTCCCGGGGAAGGAAATAAAGGGGTTTAAAGGGGCCTAAATTTATAAAAAAGGGGTGTTTATAAGGGGGGGGGTTAATTTTTGGGCTGGGATTTACTTGGGGGGTGGGTATTTTTTACGGGAAGGTTTTATTAAATTTAGGGGGGCATTTTACCCTTGGGAATTTTTTACCACAGGGGGATTTTTTCTAAGGGGGCCTTTTTTCCTAATTTGGTTTTTATATCCCTTTAGGTGGGGGAATATTTTCCACAGGGAAATTTTTTTATTACGGGGCTTAAAAATCTTTCCCAAAGGGGGGGGAAAATTTAACCCCAAAATGGGATATTTACTTACATAGATCAAAATTTTCCAACGGGGGCCATAGGTTAAACCCACGGGAGCCATAAACTACCTTCGGGGGCATATTTACCTTCATGGGCCATGTCTAAATACAGGCGGCCCTTTTTGTACCTCAGGGGCCATTTTTTACAAGAGGGGTTTTATACCTACGCGGGCATTTTTATCTACAGGAGGTGTATCAGCCTACAGGGAGTAATATTTAACTACGGGGCTGTTACCCACGGGGGGCATATGTACCCACAGGGGGCGATTTATTTCAGTCGGTTTGGGAAAACCTACAGGATTCTATACACCCTTGGGGGGGGGTATTTTACTACTTTAGGACTGTATATCTATCTACCTATGGGGGCATATATAACCCTTTTTAAAATTTCAGGGGGCTGGATATCTGCCCACAGGGGGGCAATATTTCATACCAACCTAAAAGGGGGATATTATACAAAGAAATTTTTAAAAGGGTTTATTTTTAACCACCTTACCGGGGGGTTTTTTTTTTTTTTATTTATATATTGTTTTATATATATATATAAAATATTTTTATTTTATAAAATATTATTTTTATATATTTTATTTATTACCAATGGATTTTACATTTTTAAACCTTTCAGATGGCATATATTTTCCCATTAAACCCCTGAGGTTTTACCCCACCTACTTAATTTGGGGGGGCAACTTTTCTACCTACTTACTTTAAAAGAGGGGGACCCTATCCAGAAGTAGGGGGTAGGGAAAATACGGAAAAAGTGAGTTGTCTGTTTTTTGTTTTTAATTTTACCGGGACGAGTTTTTGGCCCGGAGAAGTCGTCATTGGGATTTGGGTGGATGGAAAAGGGAAAAGAGGAAAAGCCAAAACTCAGAGAAGGGTCTCCCGTTTACTTTGTTCGTGTTGGGGAAAAGGCTTTTATTCACTGTAAAGGTGGTGACTTGAAGGGTTTTCTGACAAATATGTGGTTTCTATATGGTGGTTTTTTGTGGTTTTTTAAGTTAAAGTATATATTTTTTTCTTTCGTGGGTTTTGTTTTTTTGGGGGCGTCAAACCCGGGTTTTTCCCAGGGGCCCTTAATTTCTGTTAGGGGTCGCCCCGATAAGAAATCCATTACTTATAGTTGTGTACAGTATGGCTAGTGCAAGAGGTCACGGACAGGAAACCCACCTTTTATAATATCCATATACAATAATAGAACAACTATAAAGAAATTGTCTTTATCACACAGTGGGAGTGTATCAATAATTTGTTTCTATTTAGTAAGACTAGATACTGTTGTATATTCTTTTATTTATTTTCTGACAGGCATTTTTTATTCTTTTCCCTTTTGTTTTAGGGGTTTGGGGGGTTCCATCTTTTACTGAGTTGTTTGGGGACAGCATTTTTGAGGTATGTTTTAAAGCAGCCCTTTATGTAACCCTAAGAAAACCTTAAAGAACAAGAGCTGACTTGTTGACTTCTAGACATGCTCTCTAAACTTTCAGAGGTTTAATTTTTACCCGGGGGGTTAGGAAAAAAGGGGTGTGACCCCCCATCCATTATCTATACATTTATGTTTCCTGTCAATGTAATCCTTCTTTTGATGATTCTGGGGAAACTAGTAATAAGTGATCTCTACAGAACAGAAAGTCTCAGTATATCAGTAAGCTTTGTGGTCAAGGTGTAAACTGCACGATTTATATATTTTTTCTTTCAATAAACTGTGATTTAGAAAAATAAAAAAAGAAACACCAAAAACATTGTAAGCAGAACAGCACTTAAAACCATGAAGCATGACAAGGATTCCAGGCTTTAGTATGGCTTTGATTCTCATCTCCCAACTAAATCCCAAACAGAAAACTAAAAGATCTTTAACATAAGTTAACATTATTCACCTATGGTACATAGCAGCAGAATTAAAATTCTTTAATGGCTTCAATGATGAGGAGCTGTAATATTGTTTTATAGCTGAGTGAATCCTAAATATTCCCATATGGGGGTATTCCACTAATTAATAATTGAAAATGTTTCAGAAGTATGTGTACATGGTCTATTTATTCAAATCAGCTTAACATTTTTCTATATTTGAATGTAAGTAATTTATACATATTGAAATCTAAAGTGTCTATCCAATTCTTGCCAAACTTTGCAAGTAGTCTTCAGGAAGATATTGTGATGTGGTGCACTACACATGCCACTGAAAGTTTTTGCATGAGCCACAACCCTTTTATACTCCCTGGGTAGGCTTCTGACATATGCATATATAAACATATTACTATCCCTTGTGATCTCTTAATTGTTATATAGTATTTATGCTTTGAACATATCCTATAGAGTTTTTGATTAATTTTACATGTATTTAATAGATTACTTCTTTAATGTAGTGGTCTTGGCGGTGTTTTTCTTTTGGTTCATCCTTTGTATGTCCATGTAATAGTATCTAATAAAAACTTCTTTGAAATGTAAGGATATAATGCTCCTAATTTTTTGGTTATGAAATGCATCTGGGAGTTCTCCGATAGCTATAAAGAGCCAAGCAAAAGGGTAACAATGTTTTGAACTTTTGAATTTCAGGCTCCATATCTCTCCATCCGCTTTGAACTTGAGGCTATCATCATGTTGTAGACAATCATCTTGTTATATATTAGTTTAACTTGAAACTATTTAGCATATACTTAGTTATGCAGATTCTTGTCATGTAACTGCATTGTTATTGTTTTGCTCCTAAGTCTAGACTTTAATTTTTATTATTTTGTTAGTATTTTGTAAATCCAACTTTGGCTTTTAACACTGCCTGAATCCTTCTGGGCATGCACTCGATCTTATTCAAGCATTTCTCAACCGAAATCTGATCCCAGGTCTCTTCTACATGTTCCCAATGTTGGTGCATACAGGTCAACTCATTTGGGTACAAATACAGCTTTTTCTTCAACTCTACCAACCGTGTTTAATTGGGTTGAGGTCTGGGGACTGTGGGGGCCAAACCAGCAACACTTCTTCATTGTCATTGAACCATTTCTTCACCAACCTTGACATATGCTTCAGGTCGTTGTTGTGCTGGAACACTATGTTGTCCTTTTAATACCCATAGTACAGTGTAGAAAATAACTCATTTGTAGGATACTCACATATAGCTCAACACTGAGACCACCATTGATCCTGGTCAAGTGTCCAACACCTTTGGATATGAAACAGTCCCATATCATCAGGCTTCCTCCACCGAACTTGACAGTTCCTTCAATTTCTTTATCCATTAGGCCCCTTTCCCCTTAAATCTTCCAGACCCATTTGTAATCATCAAAGCTCAGTCTATTGACTTTAATCATTTCCAAACATCTACTGTCCACTTTTTATACTTTTTTTGTAAATGCCAATGCTTCTTATGATGATATTGAAGTTGAGGCTTCTTCAGCTTTTGTTGCACCACAATATCAGACTTGTGTAATGTGTTTCACATGGTACTTGCATGGACGTCTGTCTGTCTGATCTCACTATTATGATGCATATGAGTCACCTCTACTGCTGTGTTTGTCACACCAGAACTGATAGACCTTGCAAAGAGTCAACTTTTTGACTCCAATATTTTGCCTGAATTTTCACCTCTTGGCTTTGGAATGAATGGACGGACTTCATATTCTTTACATGCCTTGCCCCCTTTTTTCATACCATATTCCCATCCCATGACAGAAAAGCTAACTGCTGTTGGGATAGACATGGCATCCTTGATCTTTCCTTGACATTGGAGGCAAAGTGGGTGACTTCCCAATGCCACAGCAGTCAATCAGCTTTCCGTTGATACAGCCAGATCCCACTGTGGATAGTGTGTGCACAGCTTCAAAGATCATACCATCTGAGCTCCATACATGTACGGTGCTTGGTAGACTTTCCAAAATTTCAGTGAGGGCTTACCTTTTTCAAGAATTCTCTTGGAAATTCTGGTTGATACGTACATGTCGAACCAAAGCACATTCATCTCTGAGACACAGAACCCATCTCCTTCCTGAGCAGTATGATGGCTGGACATTCCCATCTTGTTTGTACTTACATATAATTGTTTGTACAGATAAACGAAGCACCCTAAGGTATCTGGAAAGTGCATAAAAGGATGATCCAGACTCATGCAAGTCTATAATTCTCTTCCTGATATTTCCCACGTTGCACACATGATGTTAGTGGTGTGAACTAAAATAGATACACAGGTATGTCTCTAGTGAACTTCGATGTTGCCAATAATCAGAAGCTTATAAAGACATGACGTCATCATATGGGTTGTTCAAAATTGTTAAAATTCATACTAATCCTAGTGTATGTAAACTTTTGACTTTACAGAAAGTAATAAAAAATCCTCTCATTATTCTGGCATTTGGCAAATCTAAATAATTTTGGTGATCCTAATTGATCTAAAACGGGTAAGGTTTATTCTGATTTCATGTCAGATAGTGAGAAAAACATGCATATGTGTATTTTTATAAAATGTATTTAAACTTCTGGTTTCAACTGGTGAGGAGTTTATTCTGATTTCATGTCAGATAGTGAGAAAAACAAGAATCTGTGTCTTTTTATATCTTTTTACTCCACCAGGTAACCTCAGCGATATGTAGCATGCAGTTATCCTGCTTTGCTCCACCTGGTTGCAGAAACATAAGATTGCCTGAGGTCACTCTGCCACTATATATATATATATATATAATTCCCCATCCTTACAAGGCCAGTTTCAAAAGATATACATTTCCAATATGTCAACCTTACAGGATCCAGGTTTCCATTACCTGTTCTCAGTTAAGAAGAACACGTGTATGTATAAATAAATATAAATATATATAATATATATATATATATATATATACATAATATATATATATATATATGCATAATATATATATATACATATATATATATATATATATATATAATATATATATATAAATATATATATATAATATATATATATATATATATATATATATATATATGAAACACCCGGAGCAGTGGATCCTCTGGACCTTCGCGAGTGGTGATAACGGCCACGCCAGGGAGCAGAGTCTAAGTAGGTCCCGGTATCCTACCAGGTCGCTACCCCTGACGTGACTAGCTTGCGGTGGCAGCCGAGGTGCGGCAAAGTACCCAAATGTGTTACGTAACCCGAAGTCTTGGACAGGCAAACAGGTCAGGGCAGGCGGCGAAGGTTTGTGGTCAAGAAACGTAGCACAGAGTCGGTACACGGCAAGGCAAGACAAGACAGCGCTTCCAAACCCGCTTTCTCTAAAGGCATAAAGCACCATAGATACTGCAGAACATTATGGAGGTGTTAACAATATATATGGTCAGTGGCCTTCTGTAAATTGTCCTGGATGTAGGCCGACATGGCCTGGGTCTCGGGTACAGACAGAGGGTAGACCCTGACCCGGGAAGGGCTAGTCCCAGGCAAGAGATCAATGGGACAATCATAAGGGTGATGAGGCTGAAGAGACTCAGCCTGCTTCTCAGAAAACACATCCGCAAAGTCCTGGTATTCTGAAGGCAGACCTGGCAAAGGCTCCGAAGAAGTCGGCGAAGTGGTGGGGCGCACCGGACGTGGTGCAATCAAACAGAGATTCTGACAGTCCGGTCCCCAACAAAGGACTTCGCCCATTTTCCAGTCCAGTGTAGGAGCATGGCGTTGCAGCCACTGAAGCCCAAAAGAATCGCCGAGGAAGAACGAGGCAGCACATAGAACGAGATCTCCTCCTTATGCAGGGCCCCTACATAAAGAGATACCGATTTGGTCTTGTACTGGATGGAATCGCTTAGGAGCTCCCCGCTTAGGAGCTCCCCGCTGACCGAGGAGATCACCAGCGGCCGCTCTAGGCGAACCACCGGGAGGTGGTACTGAGATACCAGGGAGTAGTGAATGAAGTTCCCGGCTGATCCAGAATCTAGGAAGGCAGGAACCTGAACCACAAATCCTGAACTGGTGGAGAACCATACTGGCATTGTTAATCGTGGAAAGGAGGAATTTTCACCCAGGGACGCCTCTCCCACGTACCCTAGGTGCGAGCGTTTCCTGGATGCTGGGGTCGTAGAGGACAGTCCCGACGGTAATGATTCGGGCTGGCACAGAAGAGGCATAGATTTTCAGCTTGACGACGAGACTGTTCTTGCTCTGTCAAATGGGCTCTGTCTACCTGCATGGGCTCCTCGGGGGATAGTTGCAGAAACGGAAGGGGAGGCATCTGGAAGACAGGAGCCAGGCGAGTAACACGGTGGAGCCGAACCAATTCACGCTCTTGATGGATCTCCTCCTGTCACTCGGTGAAGCGTATATCAATACGGGTGGCCAAATGAATCAGATCACTCAGGGAAGAAGGAAGATCTCTTGCAGCCAGTGCATCCTTAACCCTGCTGGAATGACCCTTCATAAATGTGGCGCAAAGGGCGTAGTTCCAAGACAGCTAGGAAGCCAGGGTACGGAACTGGACCGAGTAGTCACCAACTGAGGACTCGCCTTGGCGGAGATTCAGGAGCACAGTTTCTGCTGAAGACGCACGTGCGGTTTCCTCAAACACGCTGCAAAATTCCTCCAAGAATGCCTGCAGATTAGCTGTCACCGGGTCGCTCCTATCCCAGAGTGACGTAGCCCATGCCATGGCCTTCCCAGAAAGCAAGCTGACCACAAATGCCACATTGGAACGCTCGGTCGGAAATTGGTCAGCCATTAGCTCCACATGCATAGAGCACTGTATGATGAAGCCCCTGCAGAGTTGCGGGTCCCCATCGAATTTGGAAGGTAATGGGAGTCGAAGCTTGGAACCCAAAGGCACCGGAGAGGCGGCAGGCATATATGAGACCCCAGCAGAAGACGAAGGCTGTTGCTGGGCGGCAAGAAGCTGCTGCAACATCGCGGACAGCTGGTTCAATTGTTGCACCTGTTGCGCAATTTGCTGAGGCTGCTGCACAACAATGGTGGCAAGATCCGCATCACCAGGCAGAGGCACCTTGGCAGGATCCATGGCTGGATCTTACTGTACCACCCGGAGTAGTGGATCCTCTGGACCTCAGCAAGCGGTGGTAACGGCCACGCCAGGGAGCGGAGTCTAAGTAGGTCCCGGTACTTACCAGAGCCCGCCGCAAGGCAGGATGGGCTTGCTGTGGCAGGAGTGCTACCAGGTTGCTACCCCTGACGCAAGTAGCTTGCCGTGGCAGCCGAGGAGCGGGGAAGTACCCAAACGTGTGATGTAACTCAAAGTCGTGGACAGGCAAACATGTCAGGGCAGCCGGCGAAGTTTCATGGTCAGGAAACGTAGCACAGAGTCGGTACACGGCAAGACAAGGACGCACTTCCAAACACGCTTTCTCTAAAGGCATAAAGTACCAAAGATACAGCGGAACGTGCTGGAGGTGTTACCAATATATAGGGTCAGCGGCCGGCAATCAGCTAATTACCGCCGCGCTGGCCCTTTAAATTTGAGAGAACTGGCGCGTGCGCCCTAAGGAGCAGGGACGCGCGCGCCAGCCGGCGGGAGACCGCGGGGAAGCAGGAGCGTGGCCAGGTAAGTGTATAGGCGCAGTGGAACGAGTGCGCCCGCGGTCCGACACGTGAGCCGCGGCGACACTCGTCTCTGAGACAGGGAAAACTACAGGAGAACGAGAGCGCCCACAGCCCGACCCATGGGCTGCGGGACTGCTCGTTGCAATATATATATATATATATATATATATTATATATATATAATATATAAAGCTTGTATAGCTCTGGGATCACAGCTTAAGTCCTTTCAGGCATGAGACAAAGGCAGGTGTCAGGTACAAACAGTCCTTGGTCCGTGGGTTTATTGTACAGGCAAAACAAAACTGATGGCAATACATGCACATTGAAGCAGATAAATATACAGAGGTGTAGTTCTCTCACTATCATCTTGTATGATGCGGTAGCAGACACTGGCTTCCTCCAGTGTGTACGTCTCCAGCCTGAGTGGTAGACTGGAGATACAGCCGACGCCCAGTCAGCCTCCCTGCTGACCTTATATACAGCCGGGAAATCCCAGAGTGGAAACCCCAAGGGAGTAAGCACCCACCCTGCTCTATGCTTACTCCCAATGAAAGGCCGACCCGGGAATGGCTGAAAGCCATACTAACAGACAACTAAATGTATGTCGACAGTCTGTACTGCCGACATCTATCTAATACTGGCCTTTCACTCCACCAAGGCTCCTTACCTTGGTGGCATGGATCTTGCTCTCTCCAGGCATACGCCCAGAACCGGGCTGGGATATACACTTCATTGCAGACTCTTCCAGCTGCAGCCTTACAATTTATATATATGAAAGCCTCAAATGTACTACAATCACCAGATAATATAATATCAGTAGGGAAGTCATGGCTGCTGTACCCTCAGCGATCCTAAATCAAACAGCATGTCTGATTGAAATGTCATAAAAGTGCTTAATCCCATAAGGACAAAGTGAATATTGGTCTTCAAGATGTAGGCCCATTTTTCCAATATGACATGTGTCACTTAGTATGGCAATAACTTTTTTTTATTTAAGAAATTCTAAGATTGATTTTTTGTCCCAAATTGCAGTTTCTTTTGGTGGTAAATTTTTAATGATTTGCTTTGTCTTAATTTATAAAAAAAAACATCAGAAATGTACAGATTTACCATACTTCTCAATGTATGCGTAACATTCTTAAACTATTTTTATGACATAATAAAGCTTATTAGTTTAACAGCAGCTTAACACATTTAAAAAAAAATCCAAAACCAATCTTTTCAGGTACCATTCCATCTCAAACGTGACTTTGAGGATCTACCTGATTTTAAAACAGCAATTAACAAGCTTATTAATTATTTACAGGAACTTAAGCAAGGTTGAGGTAAAACTAAAAACATCTTACAAAAATGTTCAAATTTAGCAAAAAAGATTTTTAAAAGTTCTTCATTTTGTATACATTTTATTCAGTAGCACAGCAGTTGTTTGCAGACAAACAAAACGCAATATTTATTACCCTGGTTCTGCTGTTTTTAAAAATATCCCATATCTGGCGCTAGTGTGCTTTTTGAGTAAAATACAGGCCTCAGAAATACAGGCCTCATAAGTATCTTCTGAACTCTGGCACCTCCTTTATTAGGATGTTTTAAGGCACAATTTTAGGTTTGCATAGTTTGTAAGGTGCCAAAATATAAGAAATCTAAACACCTAAAAGACCCCCTGTTAGAAATTATATTACTCAAGAAATTAACTGACCCTCAGGTGTTTCATAGAATTTATAAGAATAATATTGTAGCTCGGATTTTCTGACGGCAAATCTGACCACCTAAAAAACTTTGAACATGTTAATTTTTCCACCTGGTTTTCGGATAGAACATGAATTGTTTAATGGAAAGGGGAACGACTGAATCCGCAAACCGCCATCAGAAAATGTTGTTCTTTGTGTTCAAAAAATGAAAAAAATACCGGTCAGATTATCTGACTTGTATTTTTTCAGTGCCATGTGGACAGACGCTAATAGTTTTTCAACACAATGTCACATTTTCATATCCCTTTGGTACCGATCCATTAAAAGCCCCACAGAACTGATTTTGGAAACTGCACAACTCAAGAATTTAAACGATTTTTCTTGTTACAAAAATTTGCTATCAACAGAAAGGGACAGTTAAATGAAGACTTATTCTAAATACAATGGTCAATAGATTTTACTTTAGTCATGAGATAAGAACATTTTTTTATGTACTCTGTAGTGCACACAGGTTTCTTCGCTACCTGTATACTAGACAGACATCTGATATCTGATTAGCTGAGTGCAGAGAACAGGGAGTGATGTCATCCTTCTGAGGAACTGAGATCAAAATAATCTAATTATATCTAATAAGATTAACTTCACTAAAAAAAAGTACATGTGCTGTGAGGACAACTTGGTTTTATCTGTAATCTTGTTAGGTTATGTTCACACGGCATTTTGCAGTGTATTTCGCCACGTATTGTGCTTTATACGCAGCAAAATGCACGCCTCAATTCCGGTAATCCATAGCTCTATTAGAGCTGTGTACAATACAATCGGATTGTACGCGCAGGTGGAGAATTGACATGCCACTTGTTAGCGGCAATTACGTGACGCTGACAATGCAAGTCAATGGGTCCGCTTCGGCCCCCTCCCCCCCCCCCCTCGTGCTTTGGAAATACACAAAGTATTGTGCCGCGTGCTATAAGCGCCGCAGTACACCGTGTGACCATACCCTTAGAGATAACAATCTCTTGCACTGTCAGCGTAATGGCTCACTAGAAGTCTCAATATGCTAATCATTGCTGTGGAACCACCCTCAGCCTGAGGAGACAGAGTAAGTGCAAAACTGCTGAAACAGCGTGGTTAAGAATGTTATGTCACTATAGACACATGGCCAATAAATTTAAGCTTCCCTTAACCTCTTGCCAACCACCCATTGACGTCAAACATTTTAGAACAACCTTAAAGAATTTGTAGATGTACTGTGATCTAGCATTAGCAGGAGTTGAGATTCTACATCCCAGCCCTGATAGTCATGTGATTGTTGGGGCCCAGTAACTGCAGAAGCTGCAGCTTCTGAACAGATCCAGATAAGCTCTGCATGAGTGCTGCTGGCTATATTTCCCTCATACTGTTGCTAATGTATGTGTCTCAGTTGTAGGGATTATCGGCAAAAAAAATCTGTCCTCATGGGTGGCAACAATTGTAAAATAGGTAAATAAATATGAATAAACCCACACAAACATTTTAAAAAATATAAAACGGTCTAACCTGCAAATTCTACCCCTAATAATACTAAAAATGTATGTAAACTAAAGAAAAATATCTGTAATGGAAAAGTTACACAATTACAAAGGTTATTTTAGTGCCTTTTTTTGCTATTAAAAGAAATCAAAACCTAACATAAAAAGCATTGGAGTGTTCAGCCCACATGTGCTAAAAAAAAAACGTAAATGGGTGTAAACGACCCAGAACTGGTTACAACTATAGCAGAAACTTAGTTATGGAAATTAACTTCTTATGAGCGTAATCTTGAGCCATCTTGGTGCAAAAAATATCTGACTTTGCAACTTAATTTGGCCTTCTGGCCACAGTGATTTTCTTCACTGTCTTTCAAGAGCTATAGTATTTAAATTTTTCCATCAACGTAGCTTTTTTGTTGTAGGATATATTGTATTTGTCTTCTGTAGCACCATTTTGGGGCACATGTATATTTAAAAATTGCTGTTTATTTCTACCTGTGCAAGGGATAGAAAAACAGTAATTTTCCAATTTATCTTTTATGTTTTAGAACTTTTGCACAATAAAATACTTTGTGAAGGACAGGCTTTAGTTGATAGTGGCATTGTTTAGGAATATATAGATTTATCTTTGATTGCTTTTATTCCTGTTTTGGGAGATGAGATAAACAAAATACTGCAGCCCTGTCAATGTTTTGTTTTGTCATTTTTGTTTTTGTCATTTTTTTGGCATTGTACAGTATAATTGAACTTTATTCTATGAATCAATACTATTTCAGTGATGTCAAATGTACATAGTTTTTCAAGAATTAAAGTTTTTATGTCACCATTAGAGATGGGCGAATTTCTAAAAAAATTTGATTCGGTCACTTCGCCGAATTTTCCGACAAAATTCGTTTCGTTTCAGAATTTCTTCGGCACGAATCACGTTAAAAAAGCAGCTATTTCCAGGCTGCACGAGCCTGCAGGTGCTGTAGGAACGTTTAGTGGTTAATGCTTAAAATATGCAAGAGGGAGCTTGGTTTGGTCTTCATACATGCTGTGTTGGGTTTAGCTATGTCACGCACATGATGCCGCGACTTATAGAATATCGCTTCACTATAAAATTCTGGGCACTTAGGGGCATAAAACTGACCATTATAAATCAAGCGGGTATGTAGCCTGATATAAAGTCATGCCAAGCGCGAAAGCTGGGAAAAAACACAAGCTGACGAGCTCAGGTGGGCTACTTTAGTGACAGGAGGTGTGGAGGGTGCCGGCGGCAGACACCGCTAGAATGTAGGTCAGGCAGTGGCAAATGACATTCTGGAGGTTGGCAAAAAAACCTCGAGGAAGCCAAGAGTGGCTCAATGACTGAGAGCGGAGGTCACGGCGGCAGCCAGTTTGTGGTCAGGGCAGTGGTCAAATGACAATTTCGAGGTGGCAAAACAGTATTAGGCCACAGAGTGGCACAATGATACTGATGTGGAGGTCACGACAGCTTGCCAGCGCATGTGATCAGGAGGGCCACAATGACATTTGGAGGCGGCCAAAACCAGTATTAGGCCTAAAGCGTTGGCACAAACACACAAGTGTGTGGAGGTCAGGCGGCAGCGTATGAGTCAGGACAGTGGCACAATGACATTCTGGGAGGTGGCTAAACCAGTTATAGGCCACACGATGTGGCTCAATGATACATTGTGGAGGTCACGACAGCAGCGCTTGTGATAGGCAGTGGCACAATGACATTCTATGGAGGCGGCAAATACCATTTTCTAGGCCACAGAGTGGCTCAATCACACATTGGAGGTCCTACAGCAGCTTGGTGTCAGGCCTCAGTGGCACAATGAATTTCTGGAAGGTGGCAAAACAGGTGGGAAGCCTCAGAGTGGGCTCAATACTCAAGAGAGCGTCGGATGGAGGATGGTCACGGCGATTGCTGGCCAGCAAGCTTGAAGTCGGTCAGGGCTGTTATTAGGTACTGGCACATGAAACTGTGTGTAGAGATACTAGGCAGCTCAGCCACAGCAGCAGCATGTAGGTCAGACGTGATCAATGACACTCAGTGTGGATTGTCACTAACTTTTTTAAGAGGCAACGCAAAACAGCAAGCACGCAGCAGGGAGAACATAGTGTGGCACAATGACAGATAGTCTCAATGGTCAGAGTGTTGAGGTGAAAGTGGGCAATACCAGTCCCTGGGTTAAAGATGGTGGTAGGCATGATGGAGTAAACTAGTCAGAGATGTGTGGATCAGGTTTTTAGGTTAGCTGGCAGCATCTGACTAGTGGCTGAGGCAGGGAGTTTGTACCCTCTGTCTGACATAATGCATCTGGTATGTGTGTGGAATTCCACTGGCCGATTCCACCGCTAATGTTTCATACTTGACAAAGGTCTGTCGTTCCACTTTCCCGTGGACAAGCGGGTTCTCCTTGGATAGTTACGATGGCCCCAGCGCCACGGATACCCACCCGCTCTGATGCCACAACTACTGGCCCGGGCAGGCTGGTGTCGCCAAGGCAAAACTCGGACAAGTTGCGGGCCACAACATCAGGTTGGAACTGCCCAAGTTAGAACAGCGGATCTTTAACTGAGGTGGCAGCGTGCTGTCCAAGTTAGGCCCAAACCTGTTGGTTCAGGGGATGCTCACAGGTCCTGCTTGCTGCTGTGCTGGCGATGCCCTCCTCACCAGGAGGGTGAAGGAGCTGATCATCTGTGAATCCAGACTTAGGTTTATATGATGGAGCTTGGTACTGCTCCTATCCCAACTCCGTCCCCCTGCAGCTAGGCCATGTAGTACTGGAGTGAGCGCTGAGTGAAACCTCCGGTAGACCTGGCAAGTGGAGGGACGATGCCGAACATAGGCAGCAACAGCAACTGAGATATTACGGAAGATTCCTTATTGTATTAGGTGTGTCATTCACGCTCAATATCTGGGAGAAATAAAAAAGGCCTCCATTGTGGAATCTAGGTAGCGAGGGTCCAATAGGCGGGGTTGAGAGTGCCAGAGTCATCCCTTGCCGGTTGATGACTATTCGGCTGTGTGGAGGTCTGCCAGGCAATTAATGCAGGCTGCGGGCCATCTGCACAAGTGGAACTCCCGAGGGGGGCTCCCTGCCTCCAATTCCACTATATAAGGCCACGGTGCGTGGGGGTATCTGCCTCGTCTTCATATCTCCATCCTACCTCCTCACTGCTGCTACTGCTCCTCCTCTCTGTCACAATGGGTAGAAAAATCACCTATTAAGTCACCTGTCAAATGATTTCTGTTCCAATGTCCTCCTAGCTCATCTACATTGCAGTCACCACCAGGACTTAATGTGGACTATGATGTAGTACGCACGTCTCCTTGTCCCCTGCCCTGGAATATTTTTTCAGAATGTTTGGAATTGAAGACACAGTGGAATGTTGTTTTTCATCCCGTGAGTAATAGGCGGAACTGAAAAATAACGTTGCTTCGTATGGCCTTCAAACAAACGGCAGCGTGTCAAGCATGAGCCTGCCAATGGCCTGACATCAAAGGTACTCTGGGGAGAAAATTACTTAAGTATGCTGGATCATCAAAAAATCGTTTTTTTACTTGCCCACCTTTCTCTCCGTTCCATTCAGTCGGTCAACATAGTATGCAGGCCGCGCACCCTCCCACCTTCAGCGGGTGGAAACATTGCAGATCAGAGTGTGATGGGGAGGCGTTCTGCGCTGCAACTCGAGGTGGGTGGATTCCTGGCTTTGTTCGTATGGTTAAAAGTGCAATGACACAGTTTCCTGGCCATTTTCAGAATGTCTGAAGTTCTGTTGGAAGACTTCAGTGAACCTTGTAAGCAACCAGGATTGAACACGTGCTCCATTGCAGGGGCTCATGGACCAATCCCTCCCTCGGTGCTGCGCGGACAACATGTTCCTCCTATTGTACTTGTCCACCATGGTCGATTTGCAGTGGCGCGGAGAAAAGCCACAACATCGATTCTTTGCTGGAATGAAGCGGCAGCAGTTCCTCCATGTGTGGACTTGTTTCGCCGAGGCATAGCCAAGGTGGTAGAACTGCATGACACCGCTGTGCCCTACACAGTGGTTTTGATGGAGCAGTACTTGTGCGAAGGCTGGAGATTGTGGTTGGTGGTGGTGGAGGGAGGAGGCGGGTGGGGGTGAGGAATTGGCGCAGGTGCAAGCAGTTTGACATACGTGGAGGAGATTGCGGCCGTGCTCATTCTCCTGTCCAAGTTGTTTGGGTAGTGCCGGGGTGGAAGCACATTCACCAGTGGGCGGTAAAGGCATCAGTACTGGCCCTGACCGTAGTTACAGCTCCAGATGTACGCGATGCCATGCCACCGTGGAAAAAAATCATAATGTCAAGGATGGACCCACCTTTGTTCTAACTATTTATGAAGTTAACTGGGGACTGCCTTTTTGGAAAAGATATTACGGGCTTGGAATCTCCATCTGGCTCGGTACAAGACATTAGTTCTACGGAATGGTGCAGAGTGTCAAACCATTTGGAAAGGGAGGGACTTGCAGTACCCAACATCTTGGGACAGGAGCACGGTCGATGTGCACACTTAGGTTGCGATTGGACGCCACTAGGTTGTCTCTTTGCACTGACTCGCTGAACGACTGATGGCACCATGAGTAGCGATGTGCAGGAGCATCTGGACGGGAGATGATGTCAAAGTAGAAACAGCCTCTTCTGAAGAGGTGGGGGAGATTGCCTGGCTTTGCAATTGGCAGGCGTGACCAATGGGCGCGTGTGTGCTGCTGTTGCTTTGGGCGGCAGACAGGGACCACCACATCTGAGCCTAGTTTCTCCCGGCACGGGATGGTGACAAGGCATGTGTTGACGCAGGGCCGTGGTGCCAACGTTAGCTCCTGGCACGCGTCACTTTTCTGCCAACAGATTTTCATATACCCATTATTCGGATCTAAGGTGGTCTTTGCAAAGAACTGCCCACCGAACGAGTATCTGGATTTTACTGCTAACGTCATCCAACTGAGTGATTACTGCCGCGCTGCCTGCTGTGCCACTGTGCTGCTACTTTTCTTGGACCTAGACGCGGGTTTTTTTACTCGTGGCCGCTTGGCTCACCGAACCCCCACCTTCACACTGATGCTTTCTGCTGACCTCACGGCCAAACGAAACACTTTGATGGCTGCGCTGTGCCTGGACGCGCAAAGCTGGTCGCCCTCTTCTCTGACGATGATGAAGCCCTTGCCTACGGCTCCCATAGAAGTGGGTCGGCTACATCATAATCTATTTGTGTTTCTTCGTCTCTGCTGTTCCTCTCACTGGTCGTGGATAGCGAGGCCTCTGTCCTCTCTCAACTTGACTCCAATGCCACTCTCCAATCTATACTTTGCCGACTTCTGCATGAAGCAGGCGATTTGGCCCCATTTCTTCGCTTGCCACAGTAGCTTTTGACTGCACCTCCTCAAATTGTTTTACATCCCTCGCTATATTTTGTGGCGCTGAAGCCCAGACAACTTAGAGATCTCTGGATGGGGAACCGGATGGACAGAGGCGGATGTTCCTGAGGACAGTGAGGGCGCTGACCTGTCTCCGGGCCCATGTCAATCTATTGGTGGTGTCCTGAGGTTCCCTCCGGACTCTTGGCTGGGGTTGTAAATGTCATCTGGACGGAAGAGGATGACTATCAACCAATAATCAAGATCCTTGGGGTTGCTGTAACATCACACGGCCGCTAGATCGACAGCGGACAGTTGTGGACTCACGAAGTGACCCCTGCTGCGACGTCCCTTGCTGTGTGTGAACTGGGCCTTGTTACTTAGGTATGTTTGTGGCCCACTGCCACTCGAGATGAGAGCCTGACCACCTCTCGTCTGACATACTGTTTGTTTAAAATGTTACAGAAACTGTTTGATGATGATATCTGTATAGATTAAATATTTTACTCCTGTTTTTGACCTCCATAATGATCCCAAGTGTAACTAGCTTTGGGTAAACCATGGATATAAATTGAGACTCCACATTTGGCCAGGATAAATTAATTGGTATGTGTCGTTTAAAAACACTGTGTGTTTTAGATTGTAAAGCATCAATCTGGCTTAATTAACCTTGGACATGAATTAGGGCTTACAGGAAATATTTATTTATTTTGGGCGTTGTAAAAGACGGTGTAGTTTGGCAGCAAACCAGCCCAAAAAAGTTACTTTAACCTCTGGATGTAAATTGCACAAAGGAAATTGAGCCGACAATTAGTTGGCTTTGTAGAGTGTACATATTGGTGTTTTCTACGCCACATCAATCAAAGAGATACAGTTGTAATTAACCTTTGCTTGTGAATTTAGGCTAATGGAATAATAATTTATATATTTTGGCGTTGAAAGCGGTTTTTCTGGGGTCTGCTCACCAGCAAAAAAACGCTTAATCTTCCCTGGATGTTAAATTGCGCCAAAGGAATTTGAGCCACGCTCTAATAGTAGCTTTGCAGCGTTGTTACTATTGCGGTGTTTGTTTTCTACCGCACAACAAGTGATTCTGTTGTAATTAACCTTTGATTGTGAATTAGGCTCAAGGGATAATAGTTATATATTTGGCGTGAAATAAAGACTGTTTCTTGGGGTCTAGCACACCACAGCAAAACAACGCTTAATTAACCACTGGATTGTAACATTGCAGCCAAGATTGTGCCACCTACAAAATTTAGTAGCTTTTGTAGCGTGTTACAATGGTGTTTTCTACGCCACACTACAAGTGATAAGGTTGTAATTATCCATTGCTTGGAATTAGGTACAGGAAAATTGATATATTTTGTGCGTTTGAAAAAAAGACGGTTTATTGGGGTCAGCAACCAAGCTCAATTAACGCTTAATGAAAACCTGGATGTTAAATTGCGCCAAGAATTGAGCAGGCACAATTAGTGCTTTTGTAGCGTGTTACAAATTGAGCGTTTTTCTACGACAAACACAAGAGATTACAGTTTGTAATTTAACTCTTTGCTTCTGTGGATTAGGATACAGGAAAAATTTATATATTTTGGCTGTTGAAATAGACGGTTTCTTGGAGTCAGAAACCAGCAAAAACAACGTTTAAATAAAAATTTTTTTTTTTTTAACCCACTGGATGTGTTAAATTGCGCCAAAAGAAGTTGAGCGCAAAAATTGTAGTGGTATTTGTATTGTAAAACGCTGTTTCTTTATAATGAAAATACAACAGGAACTGGCTTAGATCCCACTGGGATAATGAATTATATGCAGCTGAAGTGGACCACGACTCACTGGAATTTCAGATCTATACCCCAATAAATTAGAAATTGTACAATTAAGAGAACACAGTCTCTGATCAGCTCAGAGAACCCAACAGAAAATTGACTATATAAAAAATCAATTCTTCAGTAAGAGCTTTCAGCCGCGCTGCAACTTTCCCTGATGTGCACAGTGAGAGGAGTGTGAGATCCCGGAGTCGAGCAAAGGGACTTGTATAGTGCGGTGACGTCACCAGAATCCCGCCAGGTCTTGATTGGCTTCAATCTGCACCTTTGTCATGCAGGCTTATGCCCTTCTTCCTCCCAGAGTGTTGCCCTTGTTGCGCTTTGTGCCTCAGCAGCCATTTTATCAATCAAAGCACCTTCGTTCACCCGAGTAACCCAAACTTCGACTTCGTCCACGAACCCGAAGTTTTCCTGATATTTCTAAACGATTCCCTTCGTTTTTAGAATCGATTCGCCCATCTCTAGTCACCATATTCAGAAAGTCATAACTTTTTTAGTTTTTCTGTTGACAGAGCTGTTTGAAAGCTTTATTTGGCAGGATGTGCTTGTTTTTATTATTACCATTTTAGTGTACATATGGCTTTTTTGATCGCTTTTTATTCCAGTTTTTGAGGGGTGGAAAGAGGTGGAATGAACAAAATATAGCAATTCTATTATTGTTATTTCTTTTTTATGGCATTCATTATAACATGCTAATCTTTCTCTGTGGGTCAGCATGACTCTGGTGATATCAAAATTTATAAATAGTTTATTTCACAACTTGTACACAGTATTAAGATATTTAGAAATAATGTAATTTTTTATGTAGCTATAACGTCTTTATTTTCAAATAATAAAGCTGTGTAAGGGTGTGTTTTGTGGGATGAGCTAGCAGTTTCATTACTTCTATTTTGAGGTACATATACTTTTGGATTGCTTTTTAATCTGTTAATTTTTTTAGCCAAGTTAAACAAAAATGGCAGTTCCGACATGGACTTTGTTTTTTTTTGGGGGGGGGGGGGGGGGGCGGCATTCAATGTATGGGTTAAATAACGTAATCACTTTAAAGCTTGGGATGCTATGCATGTACAATACCATTTATGTGTATTTTTTATGCATAAATCATTTGTAATAATTTAAATAGGTTTTGGATATTTTTTTCTTTTATATTGTTTTATTTAATTTTTTTGAAGCTTTTTCTTTTAACTTTTTTGTCCCACTATTAGATTAGAATATGTGTCAAGTTGATCTTCTTGACTTGATCTTGATTTTATGATACATTGTAATACATTACTGTATTACAATATATTATGCCTGTAACAGGTAGCCTATTATACCCAGCCCTCATCAGGGCTTAGTAGGCTCCTGTAGACAGACTCAGGGGGTCATTATTTGGCTTCCAGCTGGCAAGGTGATCAATGGCACCACTAGATCGCATGAGAGACAGGGTAGATACTGAGTGACAAAGGGGATGTGTCTTATTATTGTTCAACTGACTAGATTCTGTATTCGCTGTTGACATTGGCACTTGGGTGTTTAAATGACTGAGATAAGCTGACTCTGTTGCATCAGGACCCTGACTCTTGTTGCAGATTATGCAGTCACCATGTGAGCACCATAAATGTGTGGCACTGCACATTTACAACCTTCCTTCTGCACTGTATATTTACATGCAGGTTAGGAAGCAGTTAAAAAGTGACAATTGTGAATTTTATAGGTTTTTGTATAGCTTTTTTAAGACTTCTGTTGTAGCACTCACCAGAGACAGGTGGTAGATACTCTGCTTCAGCCACAAGCAGGGAATCTGGACCTTGCTTCAGGAAATTTCTTGGTGTGTGGAGTACTAGTGGTGAGCGATTAGTATACGACATTTTGATAATCGGCACGGTTTTTATGTTGATCAGATTTTTATCGATTCAAGCCGATAATTTAGGTTAAAATTGAGCATAATCTATTAATATCGCAGCCATTTTCGGCGCTTCCTTGTCATTTTGGCGGCAGCAATTCAGCTAGAGAATAGAGCCGGGGTGAGTGGTGGTGTGCTATGTCATGACTGGGATTGTGTTATGGTTGTGATTGGCTGGGAAAATTCACATGTACCTCAGTTTTACATAGAACAAGCCTTCCAGTTCATGATCAGTGTGGTCTGGTGTCTCATCATGTGCAGGACGTGTGCTTGGTTCTCTCTCAAACAGGCTCAGCGAAAAACTTTTATCTTTGTTCACACAAACAACTATTGCATTTTAGACTGTGAATTAGAGATTAGAGCATTTCTGTTTTTTCTTTCTAGGCTGTGGAATTTTAAAGGAGGCATCTAAGCGATGTTACAGCCGAGGGAGGGTGTGGGTTGGGGGGGATGGGGGGGCGGGCGAACACAGACAGACGGCTGGCAGGCCTGACAGGGCTTTTTTGAAAGGAGAGGTGGATAATTGTGGATGCCCGTTCTGCTTTGACCTGCATTGAAATGGGTTTATTAACTGTTTTTGGCCAAGTTTTTGGTGTTGAAATATTAACTTGTATTTTGTGCGACACTCGTTATTATATTGAAATACAGATGTTGTTCTAGTAACTGAAGTGTATTGTTAGGGCAAAACTCACCTTTTATTTATTCTGTATTCACGATTTAATTAGGTTTTTTTTTCACCTTTGGCGCCCAGCTCAGTTTGGTTCAAAGACCCACTGTGTTTCTTACAATAGGATACATGAACTTTTCTAGTCACCGCAGGTGTATTTTTGGTGCAAAATAAACACGTTTTTTTATTATACAGTACACAATTTAATCATGTGTTTTCACTTTGGCGCAGCCCAGTTTTGTTCAAAGACCCCTTTTTTACTTAAAATGGATACAGAACTTTTTTCACTGCAGGGTTTTTTAAGGTGAAAAAAACACCTTTTTACCTTTTAACTTTAAAATAGGTTTTTTTTTTTATTTTTGGGGCCCATTTTGTTTAGAGCACCTTGCACTTAAAGGGAAAAGGAAGAAATTTTTGTAGCCCCGAGGTTTTTTTTTTAGGTGCAAAACCATCTTTTTTACCAACACTTTTTTTTTGCTGTTTTTCACTTTGGCGCCATCCAGCTTTGTTCTAGAGCCCCTTGCATTTAAAATTTGAATACGCAATTTTGTGGTCCCGTGGGTGTATTTATGGGTGAAAAAAAACCAAGTTTTTTTATCTGTCAAAATTTTAAATTACTGTTTTTACTTTGGCGCAGTCCTTTTTTGTTCATAGACCCATCTTGCATTTTAATTTGTACAGCTTTTTGTAGTCACCGCTGTTTTATAGGTGCAAAAAACCCGTTGTTACCCGATTTTTTTAAATAGCTGTATTGACGGGGTGGGGCCCCTTTTTTTTTTCAAATAGCCGTTGTACAAAAATTTTGAAAAAAAAAATTTTTAGAACGTTCCATTTGTTAGGCTCAAAAAAGCAATTTCTATTGTGTAACTTCGAATTTTTTATTGCGTTTTTGAATCTCGTTTGGCCAGTAGCGACTTGTATGATTTTTGTTAAAAAACTTAATTCCTTCCAAAGGGCAGTTGAAAACCCCGGGGACTGAAGAAAGAAACTTTTGATTTTTCTTAGGTTCTTCCCCCCAGCCACAATTCCGGTATTCGCTAGAAAATTTTTTACTTTAATTTTAGTTGGCTGTAGGAAATTAGGGGATTTAAAAATAGCTGTGATTTGCCCTCTTCAATAAGAGACTGTCAAAAACCTTCCATCCCCTTAAATTTTTTTCTTTCTGAACATGGAGGAAATGCAGGGGTAAGGAGCAAAGAGGGGGGTTTAAAATAAGGTAGGTACGAGAGAAGGTGTTCCTTCCAATGCTGGAGACAACACGATGCCAGCGGATCGTTTTGAGGGCCCCTGGCCGTTTTATCGTGGGTCAGGGCCCGTGATTCCAAAACGAAAAGCGTCGCCAATTGTTTTTGAGTGGTTTTAAAGAAAATGCGTTCCAAGCTTACCCCCCTTTTCCTCCCAAAACCGCCCCCAAAAAGTCGTCATCATCATCGTCAGCAGGTTTTGGGTTTATGCGCTCCCCGGAAAGGGGTGTCAAGTCCAGTTCAACTAAAATGGTGGGGTTAAAAGACTCCTTTTTTTCCGGGGCCTTTTTTAATTTGTGGGTCATGAGGTTTAAGGGTCATGCGCATTCCAGGACGGGATAGTCAAGTAAAAAGATGGTTTAAATAAATGGGCCCCGGCACTTTTTTAAATTTGGGGTCATGCGACTTTAAAGGGGCATGCTATTCAAGACAAGGATTTGATGGTCTGTGATTTTCTTTCTGTGGTTTTATAACCTAAGTGTGTTGGCTAAGATTAGCACAATCCATTTGACTGTTGTGGAGTTAATTCCAGCTTCTCCCCGCCTGTTTGGGGTAAGAAAAGAAGGGTTGTTCCCCTCCCATAGACTTTAATGGTCCCGGCGAAAATTTT